>JAJJMB010015449.1:2157112-2167654 GCA_023531105.1 Papaver atlanticum | reverse complement strand
AATAAAATAAATAAAATAGATTATACCACTTTTTGTTGGAAAAATAGTTTCCTCTATCGCCTCAGCAATGGGGTTTAGCTCCTCATATTAATCATAATCTCAAAATACATGTTTATGGCTCAAAAGTTGATTAAAAGGGAGAAAAGTGTTAAAGCAGCGGATTCTGTAGTTGCTGAAGGTCTAAAACAGAAGTCAGAATCGTTGCTGAAAGGCTTCGGTGACTGCAGGAAGGTGCGACCGTATCTCGTTGTCACTGAAAATAAGTCTGCCTCTGCAACTGACTCCGAGGGTCTTATGTTCTTAGTGTTCTTCTTCTTCGCAGCAGCAGAAACAAATTTCAACTCGTGATTTCAGCTCTCTGTTCTCTTCTAAACTTCTCCAAAGTGTTCCTACCCCTTCCTTGGCTTCTCTAGAGCTTATATATCCCTCACAGGTCGGTTTAAACTCGATCAAAATCTCTTTTTCTTCCACCAAAAGTCTCGGACTTTTTTTCTCTTTTTTTTCCTCTTCTACACGTCTCTAGAAGTGATATTATCGGTTAGATGATAGAATCAAATCACTAGGATATCTTCTCTCCAATTCTTCACGTTTGTTTCCAAGAATAAACAAATAAGTTGCCCGTAATACCATGAGTATATGGTAACCGGTCCTGGTAATTGATGTAACCGGTCCTGGTAACTTGTGTCACCAATCACAAGTGTTTCCATATTAAGGTATAACCGATCCTAGTGATTGGTAGAACCGATTGAACCCATGTATGTGATTTGATATTTGATCAATCACATAGTGATCTTGGAATAAAGGTGAACCAATTCTAAACTTGTTTGGAAGTGTGGTATAACCGATTCCAAGAATGTAAATCCAAATAAATATGAATAAGGATTTACAGTGAAAAGATGTCGACATACTTTCAACACGTTCAGTAACTCTTATCATTTATTGTTCAAAGATATTCCTTAGTACTCAAGGAGATCTTGTGCCGAAATAAATTGAGAATCTTTTAATTAAGGTTTTTGGTTTTATATGCTTTAATTACTAGCAATTAAATGCATATCTCTAGAGAATAAAAATTAGTAATGTGCATTTACTGATTAGAGATTTTCTATTGAGAGATTTCGGAAATTTTGGATAAGCATTTATTGGAATTAGGAAAACCGAATTTTGCTATTCATTGCATATCTTGAGAATATTTTCGGTTTTGGAAATTCTTTGGTGTCCAAACATCCTTGGTCTATAAATACCGAAGTCTGCATTTCTAGCAAACTATCCTAAGAGCAAGGAAAACTTCATCTTTTTGTTGTTTCCGGTGGAGCTGTCTATCAGTAGAGGAAAGTACCCTAATTAGGCGAAATCTCTTACGACCGCTCGTTTAAAAATTCTGTGGGATCAAGAAGCTCTACGAGTACCGTTGGTGGGAAACTAGATAATTGCAGTGTTATTAGTTTTCGATTGATTTGATTGACTAATGGTTCGAAACTTTGATTGCACCTAGTTTGTTTATTCTTGAGAATCTTCTCTTCTGATATAAGATACACTCAAACTAGATCGAAGTATCGACGGGATCTTTATAGCTGTTTGTAGATCTAAAGACATCTTGTGATAATCCATTATTTACAGAATCTGTTCTGTGTGTGATTGATCACAAGAGATTCAAGTGGTGTTGTGCAGGTGTTTATTGAAGATTAAAGAAGATTTGAAGACAAAGAAGATTTCTTATTTGGTTCTCATATCTTTGGGTGTGCACAACCTTGATCGACTGGTATCCAACTAGAATCGTATTTATTCGATTGATTAGTTGCGTGAGATCGGCATCACTTTATAGTTTCTTGTTGGAATCTATATCGATTGATTGTGAATCTAAACTTGACTACTTTTGTAGTTATTGGATTGATTGTTCCAACCAGGCAAAGGAGTTTATTAGACTAAACGGAAGAGCCTTTACGTTTGACTTGAGATATCTTTATCTTGAAAGAATCAAAATAGTTGTTACTAAACAGATTTGTTGTTCCTTTGCTGTTTGGAATACGATGCAAAGGAATTGTTCCAGTGCATGCACTCATCGAAGTCGGAAGCGCATGGATACTGAGGAAATTAAGTGAACTAGGGGTAGTTGCTTGGTATCAACTATACGAAGTTGGTTTAGATTTTTTATAGCGGCTTAATTATGAGAGTATTCAATTCTGGATTAGGTCCCTGGGTTTTTCTGCATTTGCAGTTTTCCTCGTTAACAAAATCTTGCTGTATTATTACACAAACGTTAACTCCGTATATACTTGATAGTGATCCTATAGAGTTTGGTTATGTCCGAACCTATTATCAAATATCACACTTTGGTTGTCGTATTGTCTCGATCTCGTATCCATAGATAATCACACAAAGTGTGAATACCGATTTGTTCCATTGTCTCTACTTTGTCCATACACGATCACTTTCGGTAAGAGGACTTATAGGTGGATAAATAAAAGATTGTGGTGTATTTGGGTACCATCGTCTTTTCACATGTAAATATTAAATAAAGATTTGCAGTGAATATATGTCAACATTCTTTGAACACGTGCAGTAACTCTTATCATTTATTGGTCAAAGATATTCCTTAGTACTCAAGGTGATCCTGTGCCGAAATAAATTAAGAATCTTTTAATTAAGGTTTTTGGTTTTATATGCTTTAATTACCAGCAATTAAATGCATATCTCTAGAGAATAAAAATTAGTAATGTGCATTTACTAATTTTAGATTTTCTATTGGGAGATTTCAGAAATATTGGACAAGCATTTATTGTAATTATGAAAACCGAATTTTTCCATTCATTGCATATCTTGAGAATACTTTGGAAATTCCTTGGTGTCCAAATATCCTTGGTCTATAAATACCTAAGTTTGCATTTCTAGCAAACCATCCTAAGAGCCAGGAAAACTTCATTTCTTGTTGTTTCTGGTGGAGCCGTCTATTCGGAGAGGAAAGTATCCTAATTAGGTGAAATCTCTTACGACCGCTCGTTTAAAGACTTCCCTGGGATCAAGAATCTCTACGAGTCTTGTTGGTGGGAAACTAGATAATTGTAGTGTTATTAGTTTTCGATTGATTTGATTGACTAACGGTTGTTGAAACTTTGATTGCACCTAGTTTGTTTATTCTTGAGAATCTTCTCTTCTGATATAAGATTCACTTAAACGAGATCGAAGTATCGACGTGATCTTTAGAATTGTTGTTAGATCTAAAGACATCTTGTGATAATCCATCGTTAACAGACTCCATCCTGTGCGTGATTGATCATAAGAAATTCAAGTGGTGTTGTACAGGTTATTGAAGATTAAAAAAGATTAGAAGACGAAGAAGATTTCTTATTGGTTTTCGTATCTTGTGAATTGTGTGCACAAACCTTGATCGGATGGGATCCAACTAGAATCGGATTTATTTGATTGATAAGTTGCGTGAGATCGACATTCTCAATATATCTCTTTGAGATTTATTTTGATTGAGTGTGAATCTATACTTGACTATTTCAGCAGTTAAAGTTATCTAACCAGACAAAGGAGTTTATTAGATTAAACGTAAGAGTCTTGGTCAACGACTCATCTATATCTTGTAGCAAAGATTGATTAGAGTAGTTACTAAACAGATTCTTCCTTTGTTGTTTGGAATACGATCCAAAGGACTTGCTATTCATGTGTGTGACTCTAGAATTCGAAGGCGTAGGGATACTTAGGGAACTAAGTAGCTAGGGGTAGTCTGCTTGGTCTCAGCTATACGAAGTTGGTTTAGATTTTGTATATCGGCTTAATTCTGAAAGTATTCAAAACTGGACTAGGTCCCTGGTTTTTTTTGCATTTGCGGTTTCCTCGTTGACAAAATCTTGCTGTGTCTTTTACTTTGATTTCCACATTATAATTGTTTATTATAATAAAGTAAAATACACATATACGTTAACTCCGCATTACTTGAAAGTGATCCTATAGAGTTTGGTTATTACCGAACCTATTATCAAGTAACATACTTCATTGTTGTATTGTATCGATCTTGTATCTATAGTCAATCACACAAGTTATATCGTTGTCGTATTATCTCGATCTCGTATCCATAGACGATCACACGAAGTGTGAACCGAATTGTCGTATTGTATCGAATCTGTCCATAGACGATCACTTTCGGTAGAGGACTTATAGGTTGAAATAAAAAGATTGTGGTGTATTTGGGTACCCTCGTCTTTTCAATTGGTATCAGAGCAGGCAAACACGAAAAGATCTAACAATCTGTATTTGGTGCAATCCAACCTATAAGATTTGAATCTAATGGCTGATTCAGTTAACGTAGTAGCAGGATTCGACTACTTTAAAGACTCGTGGTGGAAGACATAAATGAAGTATATCATACTCTTGTTACTAAATTTGTTAGGAAGTGGGATTATTTCTATGTATGTCTTGGTCGACTTACATAATATCTCGGTTATCATAGAATTATATCTCATGGTATTGAGTACTAACGAGTTTAGTAACAATGATACAATATTCTATGTGACATGTTCTATCTTGAAAATACATAAGATTCCATATAATATTTTTCTATGTATGAACCATGGCTATTTTGTTCTTGAAAAATCTGGGATCTTAAATATATTTTGGATTCGTTACCAAAATATATATATGTGCATTTTCAGATCTAAGACTGTAAATGTATCGCTGATTAGACAGCGAATTTGGAATCTTTGTGATTATACAAAGAATGATTTTTCGGTTAATAATTCTATTAATAATGGATTGCTTCATACACCCCACAACTGTTTTAATGAAGCAAGTGATCTTTTAAAGTATTACTGGATTTCTGATTCTAAAGATATCTTTTACAAATATCTTGTTATGTTCAATTGTGTTCTTGTATACTCTATTGGAAAATTCTTGAATGAGTTTCAAAAATTATCAAGTTCTGGTAATTATAGAGTCTACAAATACTTGGACATAAATATAGAATTGATCCATAATACAGATCCGGTCCAAGAAAAATCAATTTTCCAAAAGAAAGACCTAGTTGCAAAATCGGATTTGTTTCCCCACAAATTAAGATTTCCAATTTTCAAAGGATTTCCTAAAACTAGTTATTTCCGGAAATTGATATCTTCACTCCCTATAAAAGAAGATTATTTTGTGTTTTTTTTTACAAACATCCTGGGAGAAATTGTTCGGAACCGTAACTAGGGTTTTCTATACATCTTCCATTGTTGGAAATATGGGAAAGAGGAAATCAAGAGAAAAAACGCTTGAAACTGACAACCTGGAATTGAATCCATATATTCCTTTTGGTGATATTGAGAAAATTAAGTACCCTCACTTGATCAAATACAAACATGAACTTACAAACTTTATGGATAGTACATGTTTTCAGAGATATCAAGCTTTAAAAGGAGTCAATTTCACTGTTGAAAAGAGATTCGATTCAGATGTTTCAGAAAGCAAATATGTGAAGTTTGTGCAAGACCAAAACTGGGGGAATTTGTTTGGGTTTGGAAAATACTCACCTGATATAGTAAGAATCTTCTATGCTAATATTCATAATATTGATCATGAGAATCTTACTTTTAGCACTCTTGTTGGATATATGTTTCACCAAGTCGACAGAAATATGATATCAAAGATCATTAAGTACAATGTAAAAGGAAATCATTTGATTCACTAGACGAAATCAGGGAATTCGTAATGTTGAAAAAAAGTTAGTATCTATATATTGGAACGTCAAAAAAACGTTGGAAATGTGTCGTTATTATTAGTGTTACAATATTTTTTCAACGGTTCATTTCGTTACAATAAAATTTTATTAAATAATGGTTTCATTCGTTGGAATACATACACCAACGGTTATCTAGTCAGCACAAGATTTATCTGATGTCATTTTGTTGTAACGGATAGCCGTTATTGTGCAGATCATAACGGTTAGCCTGTAACAGTTCGGTGTAACAGATACTGTAACGATGACTTTGTGTGTAATGGTTGACTTATTGCCACCTGTCCTTCCTTATAATAGCTACAACAACGATTGAAATCTTTTTTTCGTTGATTGTAACAGATTGGATTTAACAGTTATTATAACGATTATTAACCGTGATAGCTCAGTGTAACGGCTGCCGTACGACACGTGTCAATTAGCTGTAACGTATAAAATAACAGCTTCAAACGTTAATGATTGATTATAACAACTTGCTGTAACGATTCGATTCGTAACAGTTGACTGTAACGTTTGACGTTTGGCACGTGTCTATCGTTTGTAACATGTAGACTAACGGCTTTAGACGTTGACGATTCATTGTAATAGTAATGACTTTGCCAGGTGTGCTAATTATTAACATATTTTATAACGTTGATTCGACATTGATAAAAAAATATAGTTTAAAAAAAAAACATTTTTTACTGTTATAAATAAGCTCCCAAAATTGGACCCTGCAATGCAATCCATTTTTGAAGCTGCAATACAATTACTTTCTGAAGCTGCATTGCAATTCATTTATGAACCTGCAATACTGAATTTGAAACCCATAATTCAATCTCATTCCACAGTACATACATTCTCATTCTAGCAGCACAAGAAATTCATTCATTCAATTATTCTGGAATTCAATCTCATTCCACAATACATACATTCTCATTCTAGCATCACAAGGAGTTCATTCATTCAATTATTCTGGAATACATACTCCTCAATCATTCACATCCGTAAGTATATACTAGTATCATCTTTACATTGAAAGAACTGCTTAAGCCTAAAAAAAATACATGGTTCCCTATATGGTTATAATCAAATGAGAAGGGTTGTGTTTTCAGTAGTTTCTAAATATAAGCAAGTGTTGTTCTGCATTATATATACCTTGGCTGAAAAAAGTTGTTCATCCGCCAAAAGAAGTCGTCCATTGACATCATAGTAGCCTTAAGCAGCTCTTGCCATCAATTTCAGTATCCTGACAAAACAATAAATGAAACAGAAACCAAAATTAGAAAAAGATTTCATAGGAGAGAAAGATTCATTCAGTAATTTGGGCATTTCGTTTTACATGATCATTCTGGATGTGATACTTCTGCAAACAATAAAATTAGTGACAATCAAACTAGGAACAATGTTCGCAGGAGAGACAAAGAATCATTCAGTTACATGTGCATTGTCACTCTGGATTTCATACATTTTCATTGTTGAATACCATTCAGTCATAATAATTTGAACATTGACAACCGAAGTATCAAAAGTTTATATTTCACATACACGGTTCATATGAAAAAGTCTGAAAAGTTGTAGTAAGAGTTTACTCACCATAAGAATTAGAGACGAGAATGTGTTACTTCTCAGTTGTCCTACTTCCACCGCTTCGCAAGACCAACACTGTCTCATATCTTCTAACTTGTCCACATGTCCAGGTATTCTTGCACATTAACAGTTCTAATTATATTTCCCTATCAATGTCCTATAACGCAATACAAGGGCAGGGATAAACTTAATTAAATTTTTTTGATCTTGGTTACAAGTTAATCCCTCGCTTGTACAACTTTGCAAGGCCAACACGGTCTCACTTGTTCATCATTTGTCCAGCTTCAGGTGTTTGCATCAATGAATCCTCAAAAAGAAAAGAGAATGGTAGTATGAATCAACCAAATTTTTCATTTAGAGAAGACCATAATAATGATAAGTAATTCACATAAATTTAGTGTGTTAAGAGTTTACTCACCAACTGGAATTAAGTAGGTTGCTTGTCAGGCTTGCTGCATCATCAATCTCCATAAGGTAAGCATTATTTGTGCCAAGAGAAACAACGCATATGCATTGAATATTCGGAAAATTAACAAGTAATATGTCTCTACAAATACTCGATGTAGTGAGTTGTTTCTTTTGCCATAAAAATGAACATCTTGATCTTTTGTTGTTATATTCCTAACCTGTAACCAAATTTTAATCAAGTGAAAGAGACCATAATAATGATAAGTAATGCAAGAAACTCTAATGTGTTAAGAGTTTACTCACCAACTGGAATTAAAGAGGTTACTTGTCAGGTTTGCGGCATCGATCTCAATAAGGTGAGTTTGATTTGTGCCAACATAAACAACTCACATACACCGGGTTTACGGAAAATTAAGACATACAGTAATATGTTTTCTCTACGAAAACTCGTTGTGGTGAGTTGTTTGTTATGGCATAAAAATGAATATCTTGTTCTTTCGTTGTTGTATACCCATCCTACAAGACCTGTTCAAGAGATCAGAATAAAATCATTTGCAGCAACTTTATTTATTCCATCTCTTGAATAGCCTTGCAGGAACAGACAACAGTCTCTTATCCTGTTCTACACTTCAGATGGTACTACGACACTAACACATCTCCAACTTCAAGTCTTCCAGTCAATGAGTCCTCAGAAAACAAGAAAAAGAAAATGGTAGTAAGTGAGTATTTTAGTCAGGATAAAATAATGACAAGGGAAACTAATTATCATAAGAGTTTAGTCACCAATGGAATTAGAGAGGAAAACGTATTAGTTGTCATGTTAGCTGCATTGATCTCCTTCATTTACAGCAAACCTAACGACTAATACGTATCCACTCTGAAAAATCTATGGTGGTAAGTTGCACCTGTTGGCAGGAGTCATGTAAAACATATATTTGAAGATATCATAATAGGTAAGTAAAAAAACCTGAGATAGAAAAGGAAACCTGCACCTTCGCATCAACAGTGTCTCATATAACGGCTATGCGAGCACATTTCTAGGTACCTTAAAACTACCACATCTCTTATCTTGGTGTACACTGGTCCTGCAAGGCTACGTAAGTGGTGGAAAAAATACATTACAAGATATGCACTTGTTACCTATGAATTTTTGCCACACTTACTGAAAATACGGGGGTCTAACAACCACACCCAACAATTCGTTTGGCAATCTGAGAGGACTTACTCCAATACACTTTCTAGAGAATCAACTAAACAGTCAGACTCAATCTAGAATAAAGTATATCAAAGAGTTTAAATATCTCTAACTCTTAATTCAATCCGCAATCAGCAAATAGAAATCTGAGAGCCCGATTGAATATAAGAGGAGTTACTTGAATGGTACCAAAGACCAATGTTCAAGGGTCAATCACCTCACAATAAACTTAATCGACTAGCGAAACAAGTTATTGTGGAATCACAAACGATGAGACGAAGATGTTTGTGACTACTTTTATCTCGCCTATTGGAGATATAAAATCTCGAGTCAATTATTCAAATTGTACTCAACACGATAGAAATAGCAAGATCATATCACGCAACTACAAAGAGAATAATTGGGTCTGGCTTCACAATCCCAATGAAGTCTTCAAGTCGTTAACCTACAGGGTCTCGAGAAGAAACCTAAGGTTAAAGGAGAATCGACTCTGGTTATGCAACTAGTAACACACAGGAGGTGTGGGGATTAGGTTTCCCAGTTGCTAGAGTTTTCCCTTATATAGTTTTCAAATCAGGGTTTGCAATCCAAGTTACCTTGGTAACAAAGCATTCAATAATCACCGTTAGATGAAAAACCTGATTCAACCAAGCTAATATCTTACAACCATTAGATCGAACTTAGCTTGTTACACACAAATGAAATGTACCCTCATTTAGGTTTATGTAGCCGTACCTAAACATGTACACCATATTGGTTCACAAATAGTTAACCGAGGTTAGCCATATGATTACTCTCATATCAACCTTATTCATCTTAACCATAACTAGTTCAGATGACTCAAATGAAACTAGTTAGTGAGTTGTTCAATTGCTATATTCTCATGAATTATACAAGAATACAATTGAAGCAAAATCGGTTTGATTCACTTGAATCAATCATGAACATTGTAGCCACGGTTTGAAAAGATTGAATTCCTTAAGATTTAAATGTTTAAGTTCATGAACAGACCGATTTGATAAAAATAACCAGCTTAAGTATGCGTACGGGTATGCGTACTTAAGCAACCAGATTTTGAGTTTGTTAAGTTTCCAAACTCAGCAGAAATTTTCGGGTACGCATACTTAAGGTGACTAGTTTAGGAGTTTGTAATTCCCAAACCCATCAGATATTTTCGGTTCGAAAACTTCCGCTAGTATGCGTACGGGTACGCATACTTATCTTGTCTCCTTCACCAATTTCGTATACACACATATGCATACACTTGGCTCCTGGTTTATGGATTTATACACTAATGTGCGAACACACTATATATGCTTATATCCAAAGATGGTTACATTATCAACTCTACATTCCAATCATTGAAACATTCTTCTATAATGACAATAGCCGTTTTCACACACTATTAGCATCAAAGCAATTTTCAAATTATTGAAATGTCCACATGACTTTCGTCACGAGTAAAGATGAACATGGCTAAAGCGAAAGCTTTCCAACACATATTTCGAGAAATATGTAAGCGAGATATACTCAGCTCGAAATCTCAAATGTGTATAGTAGAAAACTATATCGTAAAACGACTTATGTCTCAATTATAGGAGATAGAGTAGAAATAGACTTTCCAAGTGATAGATGAGTTCAAGTCTCCACATACCTT
>JAJJMB010015449.1:1995803-2155949 GCA_023531105.1 Papaver atlanticum | reverse complement strand
CTATCAAAAGAAATAACAATTGCTTAACAAACAATTATCAATCAAGGAAAAATAATCATAAAAATAATTGAAATAAATAAATATACCACTTTTTGTTGGAAAAATAGCTTCCTCTATCGCCTCAGCAATGGGGTTTAGCTCCTCATATTAATCATGTTCTCAAAATACATGTTTATAGCTCAAAAATTGATTAAAAGAGTAAAAGAATACACTGTAGTCGCTGAAAGTCTAAAACAGAAGTCTGAATCATTGCTGAAGGGTTTCGGTCACTGCAGACAGGAACAATAGGCGTTTATTGTCATTGAAATAAGTCTGCTCCTGCGACTGTTGCATGTGCGTCTTATGTTCTTCGTGTCTTCTTCTTCGCAGCAGCAGAACAGAATTTTGTCTTTGATTTTCTTTGCTTCTCTAGTGCTCTAAACCTTTCCAAAGTGTACATAACCCTTCTTAGGACTCTCACCACCCTATATATACTCAACAGGCGCAACTTTCTCGATTAAATCTTCCCCAAAAATAAACTGTTTTCTTCGCTGCCAAGTTTTGAATAATCCCTTTTATTTCTCTTATACGCAATCTTCTGTTTATTGAAACTTCCTAAGCTTGATAGGAACAAACTTGTAGGAGAATATATCTTCCCATAATCTTCACTTATCTGCCGAATATAAACTCAGAACTGCCAAAAATACTCCTTTCCCTGTTTAATCATAACAACAGGATATCTTTCCTTTTTCTTAGCTCCAACACACGTCACAATCCCTGTTTAATCATAACAAACCCATAATGATCCATATCCGTGAAAAAAGTCCAACAAAATTGCACCCAAATCGCTGCAAAAAGTTACGCAGCGTGAAGTCTTGTCTTCCCGACAAAAATGAATTTTCAAACGAAGGGGATGACCTCCCCTTATCCGCACCAGGGGTGCGAATAGCAAGTGGATACCCATTAGTAATTTGGGTGCCCCTTAGTAATTTTCTCCCATGAACGCAAAAACCACTTTTCTAGCCAATTTCGCCGCAAAAGCCCATTTTTCCAAAAACACCTACAAGGGATAAAATACCAAAATTAGTACAAAAATGGGTACTAACACTATACATAAAAGAGATGAAAATAGACACATAAATGCGTCTATCAGTAATATATATGTTTTTTCTCCGAAAACTCTGTGCTGGGTGTTGTATCTTTAGGCATAAAAATGAATTGCCAGTGCTTTTGTTGTTGTATGCCAATCCTGCAATTCATGTTCAACAACTTGGAATCAAATCATTTATAGAAACTTCATTATTGAATAGATCATAATAGGTGACAAAACAAATCTGCGATTAAAAAGGAAACCTGCAGCAGCATCGTGTTCATGGGAATGGCTAGAATCCTAAACGAAGGATACAACTCATATCGATATAGGTGTATACTAATCCTACAAGGCTCTCTAAGGGCTGGAATAAATTCATTTTGACAAAGTTGATTTTTTCTAATAATGAATTTATTCAAACGCTTAAACAGATTTGTAGGACCAATATTGTCCATAAAGGAAACCTGCAGCAGCATCGTCCTCATGGGAATGGCTAGAATCCTAGACGAAGGATACAACTCATATCGATGTAGGTGTATACTAATCCTGCAAGGCTCTCTAAGGGCTGGAATAAATTCATTTTGACAAAGTTCATTTTGTCTAATGATGAATTTATTCAAACGCTTAAACAGATTTGCAGGACCAATACTGTCCATATAGGAAACGTAACAACAAGCCGCATACAGAACAAGAGGGAAATAGATTACAACCAAACAACCATAAATATAGAGAAGCAATCTGATGAATGAGATTACAGTTGAATAAACCTTATTTGGGTTGTAATCTATAGAAAGAGATTACAACATCCAAGAGAAAAAAGAATGTAAACATCAGCATATAAAGAATATAGATTAGAACAAACTATTGAAAGATAATGCAAACCACTAAAAACCAGTAAACTTTAAATGTAAAGAATAAATCTATTGAAAGACATTACACATGGATGCTAAGCAATAAACAAATATAGATGTTAAGCGGCAAACAACAACAACAACAAAAAAAAAATCGAAAATATCTTGTTAAAATCTATTGAGATTACAACCAGGAAAAACCTAATTTTAAAGGGAAAAGTACAAATCTAAAACATACCAGTGATCTTCATACAGATCAATTGAAACCCTAAAGAACAAAAATAAACAATTTTGATAAATCTATTCGTAGCTAAAAGGCACAAAGAAAACACCTTGAGATTGAATGAGATACAGTGAAAGATGGGAAAAAGGTCTGAGTTCTTCGTCTCACTCTTTTAATAAAACAGGAGGAGAGTTGAAATTATAGAGTCAGAGGAGGGAAATGAAATTTGAGAGGGAAATCAGATGGGGTTTCAAATTTGTGAGGGAATGGATATCAAAAAGAGTTATTAGATTGGGAAACTGAGAGGGAAACAAAATTTGAGAGCCAAAACTTTCGAAAAGAGAGAATAGTACAATAATTGAGGAGAGATTTGTTTTTTCTCTTAAAATATCTAATTCCAAGGCGTCCGGATCGAGGTAAAGTTGGTCAAATATGTAGTCAAGTTGGTCAAATTTTTGGTCAAGTTGGTCAAATTTATGGTCAAACACATAATCGGAAACAAAACGAGGTATACTCAGCTTGCAAGATTACCATATACAGACCCAATGTTCTCTTCCAGGTGAGGTTTGAGATGTCAAATATCATATTGGATGGATCCTGAGTGGATTCTGCAACCTATTATGGAACTCAGGTCGCAAGATTACCATATACCGACCCAATGTTCTCGTCCAGGTGAGGATTTTGATGTCAAATATCAGATTGGATGGATCCGGCGACGGTGAAAGCAAATTTTCCGGCGATGGTAAAAATGACCTCAGCGAAAGCAAATTTCCCGGCGACGGTGAATTTTCCGGCGAAGGTAAAATGACCTCAGCAAAAGCATATTTTCCAGCGACGGTGAAACCTAGATTTGGTGGTTATTATTGTCAGGTGATATTACAGATTAAAGCTTTCTCTAGGGAATAGGCGTGACCCTGCAAGAATTTAGAGTTTAGTTCTTTTACGAACTGTGGTGTCCTTTAGGTTAGACTAGTTTATAAGGAACGCGCGATTGGGGGATACTTATATTAATTTGGGGATATAGGAAAAAGACAAAAACGGGATTTAAATAGTAAATCGAGGTCACCCCATATCCATGTATTTTAACTAATTTCTAATCTACCCCTCATTAATCAGGTTTAGTGGTTAATAATAATTAGTTATGTTAATTGATTAGTTTGAAAATGTGTTGATGGTGGATTTTCGACAAAGGTCAAAATCGTAAAATCATGATACTTCATGTTTCTGACCCGGCTTCAGGAAAGCATGTGACAATTCATATTTTACGATCCGTGAACCGTTACACGATCTCTGACTGAGTGAGCATTCCTCTAAGATCCACGATGAATATGTTTCTCAAAAGGCCTCCCCAACTGAGCATTCGATGCTGCGCATTTCATCGTGCCCTCTATGTAGCATAATAGAATTGGGCGGTCCTCTGGACATAATTGTTTGTCGGATGGCTTAACACCTTCAGGACGTCGGCGATACTCGTTGTTCCCTGACTACATAGAGAGACCCACCTCTACATAGAAGAACGATTGGGCGGTTCTCTGGACATAATTGTTTGTCGGAGAGCTTAACGCCTTCAGGACGTCGGCGATACTCGTTGTTCCCTGACTATGTAGAGAGACCGTGTATGGATTCAGGCGGCTCTTTAGACATAAATGTTTGCTGGAGGGATAAACGCCTTCAGGACATCGACGCTGCACGTTGTTTCCTGACTATGCACTCTTCAGAACGAGTATGATGCTTCAACTATCTCATATCTCTTCTGCAATAGATTAATTCTACCGTGACATTCACCGACTGAATTCCTAGAAAATAATCTATTTCATCTCATTACTCCGTTCCATGGCTATCCCCGGCTGATTCCATGGATTAGTAATGGATAACCATTTTATCTCATTACTCCGTTCCCTGAATCCTCCGAATGGATTCATGGATTAGTAATAGATATTCAATTCGTTTTTATTACTCTGTTTCATGAATCATTCTCCGCTGAATTTCATGAATTAGTAATAATTACTCAACAATCGGGCATCTGGACTATCACCGAGTAAGCCCCAAGAAAATGGTGCAAGTGTACTCAACAATGATGCACGAACGAGCACCCAAATGCACGAAAGAGCATTTGAGAGTATGGACAAACGATGAATCCTACACAAAATAGGAATGAGAAAATAATAATAATAAATATAAAAGAGGCGCCTAGGGACCGGGCCCACCGGCCGGCCGGTCGTGCTGCCATGACCGGTCCCCCACGCCTCCTCCTTTATTTTTCTTATTTTCTTATTTTATTTTCATGATTTCATGAAGACTCCTTCATTTAAGCAACTTTCCTTGTTTGAGCAAAACTCACGGTTTCTCCATATTTTCACGGTTTCATAAAAAATAATAAAAATAGGGGAACTGTCACGGAACCCGGGCTATCTAGCCGACCGGCTATGCCCTAGCCGTGGCCGGTCCCACACCTTGCAATCCCTTGTTTTCATAATTATTATTTCCCTCATCTCATGAAACTCCTCCGTTTGAGCAAAAATCATGGTTTCTTCATATTTTCTCAAATATTGCTCAAACCATGAAAAAGCAAAAAAGTCAAATGGTCACATGACCGACTAGGCTACTCACGTCAAATATTAAAATATTATTCTCAAAATATTAATCAAACGAGCAAAGTTATACTTGCTCATTCGAGCAAAATCAAGAATTTCAGTCAAAGATACTGAAAATCCAAAATATTGCTCAAACGCACACCAGAAAATACCAAAAATCTCAGGATTGAGATACGGTAATTATGGTGACATGGGCATGCTTATTTGACCGACCAAGGCCGGCCCTAAGGCTTGCAAGGAGCCGGTCCCACACATCTTTATAATTTTGACATAATTTGCTCAATTGCTCATATTGGGTCCAAATTCTTTCCAACCAACTTGGAATTTGCTCAATCGACCATCAGCTGGCCCCACACCACCAAGGGACGGTTCTATGCCCTCTTGGTTGGTCCCTCACTTTTCCATAATTAGGTTTCATCACCTAATGCTCAACGGAGCACTATTCTAATAAGTGATTAAACCAGCATTTAATCATCCTTTCACCAACCAGTCAACAAAGGACTTTGGTGCACGCTCACTCGAGAACTTGGGAACCACATGGTCGTCCATCATCCCATGTGGTCGGTCCCTCCCTCACTTATGACCTATTTTCAGCAATTCATCAATTGACGAACAATTGATCAAAAATTAGGGTTTCGAACAAACGCTCCACAAATCATAATTTTTAGCAAGTTCAAACACTAATAATTTTATGTTGATATAGTAATAGACATCCAGATTAATTATATAATATTTGGTAGACTACCAAAATTTTAATTAATATTTTATTGGGCCACGTTACCAATAATTCATCGAATTGAGCAATACTTGCTCAGTTGCTCGAATATTGATCCAACTATCAATATTCAGCAATTTATCGAATTGAGCAATACTTGCTCAGTTGCTCGAATATTGATCCAACTATCAATATTCAGTAATTTATCGAATTGTGCAATACTTGCTCAGTTGCTCGAATATTGATCCAACTATCAATATTCAGTAATTTATCGAATTGAGCATTACTTGCTCAGTTGCTCGAATATTGATCTAACTCAATATTCAACAATTAATTGAATTTGCAATATTTGCTCAGACGAGCAATATAACCATCATTCAAGAACTATACGTCTGACATGTTCAATCCATGAATCACTGAGCATTCATTACTCAATTCAACAAAACTTAGACTCACTGTCTGATCAAGTCAACGACTAACTAATCAAATACACGTCTGCTTTGCAGACTCCACGTTCGTGAGACATCAATCACGACACATGGGGGGATATTACTTAGGGTTTTGGTCTGGCGGCCTACGACACATGTGTTTATCCATGATAAGAAATGTGAGTAAGTCATGCAAACGGTTGAAGGAGTTAGCAAAGTAGTGGGTGGACGGTTAACCAATTCTCCACACGACCTGGAAATGGTTTCACCACGATTTCCCACTTTCCCACTCTTTCACTCAAGAAACCATCACACTTACTGGGATCAATGTGTTCACTATTCTGACAATATAAATAAGTCGCTGAATCCATGATTGAAAAAGACAGAAAATCCACGAGATATTGAACATGCAATCCATCGTCTAACCAAGAATCATCGTGTGAGCAACACTCTCTCAATCATTCGAAACTTATTTACACAAACTTGCAGAAACCTTCAACACATCCACAATCCTTGATCATCATTGATCCCACAATTCTCAGCTTCCCTCCTACAGATCAACCCATCTCCGTCTTTGTGACCGAATTGACTCTAGAACGGCCATTGACTTGGTTTAGGCCGGAGTCCTACAGATTGATCTCTTGAACTCAAAGCACTCCCGTGCAGTGCATCTGTGTGAGGTTAAGCAGTTTGCTCGGTTGAGGAGTTTCGTCCGATCGGTCGTCTTTTCATTTTCCTAAAAAACCAGCAAATCGTTTTTCCCCATCTACAGATTTGCGACCACGGTGGGAGATTAATTTCTCGGTTGCAATCTCAAATTCTCACAAAATGGTTAATCTTAGGTTAGGTTCAGTCACAAATCCTAACCTAAACAACGCTAGCACTAACAACAATGGTGGTACTCCAGAAACTACTTCTGTTTCCAATAATGGCACTGGCGATACCACTCCTCCGCTAACCAACATCGGAGATAATCCTCTATTCGGCAGGTCTCCTGAAGAAATCAGAAGAAATCCACCTACCATAGGTGATCTCATGAAGGTGCAAGAAACTCTTGCCAAAAATCAGATTAACATGGCTAAAACTTAGAAGGAGTTATGCAATTATATCAAGACTCTCACTGACAAGATATCAGATAAAACTCAAGAGAAGGGAAAGGCCAAAGAAGTGTCTTCAGCTGATCCTGAAGTCACTCTGATCCATGTAATAGATGATGATGAAGTCCACAAAACTGCAAATAACCCACCAACAAAGGAACCTGCAGGCTTCATCACTCGTGAGGACCTGGAACGCTTTATGGAGGATCGAGGAAAATACAAAGCGCCATCTATTCACTGTCATCAACCTCCGTATCCTGCTGCTACGCAAAAAATTCCTCTCCCGAAGGGCTACACCTCCCCAACGTTCACACTATACAATGGAACGGGAAACACTCGAGAACATGTCTCTCGATTCCTGGAGGCACTAAGTGAGCACGAACACAACCATGTCGTCCGTCTTAAGGAATTCTCAAAATCCCTGATAGGTCAAGCATACACATGGTACAACAACATTGCACCAGTGAGCATCGCTAGTTGGGGAGAGATGCTTAACGCTTTCTACAGGAAATACTTCTTCGTCTCAGAGCAGATTACTCTCTCTTACTTAGGAAGAACGTCTCAGAAGAACAATGAACATCCGAACGACTATGTGAAGAGGTTCAGAGTCCAAGCTTTGGATTGTCATGACCCGAATGTCACTGAAAGACAACTGGTGGACTTGTGCATCAACGGAATGATCCCGGTCTACATAGCCTTGCTGGAAAATCTCCAACTCCAGACTTTCTCAGAACTTCATGAAGCAGTCAAACGATCAGCGACTACTACACCTGCTTTACTGGAAAGGCAAAGGTTGAGGAACCTCGAAGCAGCCGACGCCTAGTCAACAATCAGTACAATCTCCAACCTTCAACAAACATTGTTGCTGAAAGGAATGAAATGAAATCCGAGACACAACATCAGAGCGCTTCTCCGACATCCCAGGCTCCTTTGAAGGCGCAAAGAAAAGATAACCAATCCTGAAATGCACAAAACTCGACCCGGTATCAACGAACGGGGAAATGATCAAACGGGGACTCAAACTTACCTCTTCCCATTGAAGAAGTGATCGAGTTACTGGAATTCTGGGTTCAAGATGATGCAATCAAATTGTTGTTCATCAGGAGAGAGCCAACTGAAGAAAAAATGGAGAATCCCAGGTACTGTCACCTTCATAGATTCATCAATCATCCAACAAGTGACTGCAATATTTTGAAACACATCTTCAAAAAGAAGGTTTATCCGCAATAGCTTCAACTGGGAACTGAAGGGGTACACAAAAATCCTCTCCCAATCAGAACCTTTACGCTCTCTGAACAACCAGTCAAAGAAGCAGTTCAATCATTGATCGACCATGTATGCAAATTGCTTTACCTGTCAAAGGCTCAAAGGGAGGACATGTTCACGGCTTTGAACCATATAGTGTCTGGGAAACGTCTATCCATTCCATAAATGCTCCCTGTACCTCCAGCGACCGACAAAGAGATGTACGACTAGGGACTGCTCACCACAGTACATCTCAAAGGAAATGAATTCAGAAGAGTGTTAATCGATGTTGGCATAGCTATCAATATTATTCCATTGAAGACTCTCAGAGCTGCAAGCATCACTCGACAAGAAGCCATTCATGCTCATGTCTTAGTCAGAGATCACAAAGGAATATCCAGAGATGCATATGGTTTCATCACTCTCAAAGTGAGCCATAAACCAAGTTTCAAGAAGATCCAGGATATGACATGGTCTTCAGACGAGAGTGGATCCATGTTGAAAATATAGTACTGACAAAGCGCCTTTGGTTGCACATCTCTCCAGCGAAGAAACTTCTGATCCATAAGATTTGGCGGACATTCCACTTGGAGGAATTTCGAACTTTGACGAGGTTGAAGCAAGAACCTGCAAAAGATGCATAGACATTCATCAAGAGGTTTCGCACTCAGGCAAGTCTCATTCCTTCCATGTTTATGTCATTTATTTCCCCACATGCTATCCTAGCACGGGGACTCAATTCTGCTAGCAACTCTGTTATTGCAAGACGTTATGAATGGTAGCTTCACCGCATTAGTATTTTACCAAGTGGTTGAATCTGACACCTCTCTGAATCGAGCATCTCACTGAGACATTCATTACTGAGATGATGTTCAAGCATTGTAAAGAAGACTTTGGGCATTTCTTCATAGCCTTGCAGAAGTGTCCATGAGCGCCACAAAATCAAAAGCTCTGATGTCTGCACAAGTGTTGAATCCCACTACCTGCAACAAAAGGAATGCTGAATCAACCGAAGATACTCAGGGCCGAGACGATCAAAGCTAAGACATTCGATGCTTAAGGGATATGACGCTTCAATGATCAAGCATCTAAGAAGCCTTCAAATTGTACTCCAAATCAAAGAGTACACCTTCTATAATGGCGCATCTAGCTTCAGCACAAATATCTCGACGATGACACACTGATTCAACACCAGTGCAATCAAAGTGTAACTAAACTACAATCGATAAGTCTTCATTATCCCATAAGAAGAATTTTGAAGCAGATGCAACATCATTTATCCATGGATGGCACAAACTCCTCAACATACACTGGGGACTTAATCTTATTGGAGAAATCGATTCAAATCTATTTCCATAAATGTTATCCACATAAAAAGTTCTTGCAACCTATGTGGTTTCATGAACTTCATCAACGGGACCTCTCTACATCACAAGCCCCTGCACGACTGAGGAACTTCATCTCTTCACCAATCACATCCAGAATGAAGACTGCTGCTGCTATCTACCGTAACAATGTCGACTCACTGACGGAGCCAGTTCGTAGTAAAGTCATACTGTTCAGGAGAATTCGGGTTGAACTCTCATACACATTCATCTTAGGTATGCTCAACCCACCAACTAGTTCCTGAATGTAAAAGTCTCACTGGATGGAGGAGAAAAAGCCATGTCATTAATTATGGTTCTAGCCTTTTCGGTCTCTAGAGCAACCCTATCCATGGTCTCAGCATCAACAACGGTCTCAGGAGCAACATCCTCATGACAGGGCTTCATCAACTAACCATTCTCTGAAGTATTACACATGGAGGGGACTTCTCTAAGAACTAATGATTCATATCAAGATGTGTAGACATGATAACATGCTCACATGAAAGTCTTCCCAAAGCTTGCACGACTGGTGGGCACAATCCAAAGTCTTCTACAGGATGTTCTCATCACCTCTACAAATGAGATACAACACACTTCAGGCCATGGGTTTACAAAAAAGTACCAATGGGTGAGGAATGGGACAATGCTTCCTCAACGAAATATGTTCTTCTATGTCTCTTCTACAACATACCAAAAGGACGCATCAATCGTACCTACGAGCTGAAAGATATGGCCTTTACCATCAGGTCTACGAAATCTGAAAAATTTGTACGGGATTACAAATGTGCACACTTCGTTGGCTGACCTATAAAATTCCAAATTGAGTGATTATCTTCTCATGTGATAACTCAGTCTCTTAGCTTCAAAAGTTGGGGTCAAGCATCGAATTCCGATGTCGTATGAGTTTCCTACAGCTTTCAGAGCATACAACATGCAAGCAGCAATTCTTAGACGGGATTCATAACTTCCACAGTCGATCGGTGTCCACCAAGTCTTTCCACTAAGTCCTTCATCAAGGTACCTTCAACTTCGACCACCTATGTCATTACATCAATTTTTCTACCTGCATCCTCTATCTAGGTCTTACCAGAAGAAGGGAAAATGAAAAGGAGAGATTTAACAAATTACTGGGGACTGACGGTCCACTGATCATGGCGATCAGTTTCACAGTCCAAGACCCATGGCACCGGACTCTCATGTGCTAATCATTCATCATAAAAAAGAATGCTACCTCCAGGACATGCAACCATGGTCATTACATCATCCCCAATTGAGAGCAACCTCAGTTATGGTCCCGTGACCAGGGTTTCAGAAGTGATGTTTCTACGGCTTACAGAAACAAGATGGCACTTCAAGCACCATGCTCATGTATCAATCAACGGGTCCTGATCTCAAATGAATCAATGACATTAAAATCCTTCACCAACCGTTCAAGACACAAACGAATGGTCTAAAGACACAACAGTAGTGTTTTACAACCAAGCTCGTTTGAGATGATTTTACACTGTCCCGCACAAAGAAGCGATATGGGAGAAATTGATGAAGAATATAGGGATGGGTCATCTACCATTATCTTCGTATGGATGTCCTCTACAACATATCAAAAATTCACAACAATTGGATGAACAAGCAAAAAGATGTAGCCAAAACTTTGGACTACATGACAGCTGAAAATTTTCTGAAAACCTCCTGGAGGTTTACTGTTTCGTCGATTTCAGTCCTTAAACGTGCTCAAAAGCCGAAAAGCTTCTCCAATAGAGCTTGGAAAATTTTCCGAGGATGAAGAAACATGGGTAGATCACAAAATTCCGACATCATACGAAGATTCTACAGCATTTTCAATGAAGACCTAACTTCTGAATTTTCTAATGACGAATTATGACGAAATTCTTCATTCATCCACGTCAGGATCTACGCCATCAACGTAAGTACACACTTCATCTTTAGTTGATAGTCTCACTTGCTGAAGTCGACGGTGTTTCTGCTGATGAGATATGAGCTTTTCATCTTCATCTCTTTTCTTCTGTGATATTTCATCACGTCCCTGCTTTCCCTCCGTATTTGCTAGTACCAAGAAAGCATATATCTTATCACAGACGACTCCCAGATGATCGAGAGACATACAATGTGTCAGCTTTCCAGCGTCTCTGAAAGGTTGATTCACCTCGGCATGAGCATCTGCAGAAGTCTTCATCTTTGATTTGATATTCTTGGAGCGTTCCACGGAAGAACCAGAAAAGTGGTTGTAACCAGAATTCACCACTATCTGAGGCGAAAGGCATGGAGTCATGGATATACCAATAACAAACACGCAACAAAAATGGTAACCATCCAACTCTTACCTGTTGTTGATGGTGGATTTTCGACAAAGGTCAAAATCGTAAAATCATGATACTGCATGTTTCTGACCCGGCTTCAGGAACGCATGTGACGATTCATATTTAGTGATTATGACACAAAATCCCTAGAATTTGTTCGTTTGTTGAAACCTGCAGAGACGAATAAAATTCATTATTTGAAATCATAACATGATTTTCATAAAACCATGAGCAATTCACAAAACTCTTATCATATGAACGATTCGCACAACTTGCATCATGTGAACATTTCACTGATTATCTACCGTGTGTACATACATTATGAAATCACGGATTCAGGGAAACATTGTTTGCTTTCAACAATTAGTAAAAAAAAAAAAATTGATTTCTTTAACAAAATTCTTTAAAAAAAAAAAAAAAACTCATGCACACACAAAAAAATAAAATCGTGAGTTATTTAAATTTTTTTTTTTTTTTTGCTCAAACGAGCGTTTGTCTATGAAACAAGGGTCTTTTCTATTTTCGTAAAGGTCCACATATTTAAAATAAAATTTTGAAAGTTCACAAACAAAATTTTATCATAAAGTGCAGGTCTATTTCAAGAATATCTTAGGAATTATTGTTTATTATTTAAACGTACGTTTCTTAAAGGTATTTGTGTGAAAGTTCATGCTTTGAATGTAAAATTTTGATTTTCATGAAACCTCATAAGCAAAATTTTCTCTACTGCAACTAGACCATGTCTATTTAAAAATATATACATCTTTTTCATATTAGGGATTATTGCTCGTTTCTTAAACTAACGAACGAACGGGCATATATTTTCTAAAACAGATTTTTCATGAAACCTACATCTTCATGCATACATATAAAATTTTGTCTTATGAAAAACTCATGAACAACTGAACCTTTAAAAAAAAGAGTTCTGAACTTACCTGGTTGGCGCCGGCCGGAATCTGGCCGGACGATGATCAGTGACGCCGGCGACTGTTCCAAGGCGGAAAAAAATTCCTCTTTCTTTGGACGTGAAGAGATCAAGGGGAGGTGGTCGGTCAGCTTAGGAAAAATATTTTTTTTTAGGGTCTCTTCCCTTTTATATTAATTTTATTTCCAAAAACCTAATAAAACATGGATTTCCTTTTTGGGCTCGGGCCCGCAAACATTAAATCGACAAAAACCGGATGACCGCTCGTCCAAATCAGCAGTGCTTCATCTCTCGGTGCTCCCAGGATGACACTCTATCATACTGCTAGGATCCTTACCTGAGCATTTGCTTGTACATGACACCATTGGAGCAAATCGAGGATTCTGAAAATACCTTTGTACGACCGAGTTCAACTGCTTATCTCGTCGGCTAGAAAATCATCATCTAGTGCTTACTGCGGAACATGACTATCTCTCACTAACCAGGGGACTTAATGTTGATGGTGGATTTTTGACAAATGTCAAAATCGTAAAATCATGATACTGCATGTTTCTGACCCAGCTTCAGGAACACATGTGACGATTCATATTTTGCGATCCGTGAACCGTTTTAGGATCTCTGATCTAGTTCCTCTCAGAGCCATGATGAATATGTTTCTCGAAAGTCCTCCCACAAGCTGAGCGTTCAATGCTACGCATTTCATCGTGACCTCTACATAGAAGAATGATTGGGGGTCCTCATACATAATTGTTTGTTGAGAGGGAATAACGCCTTCAGGATGTCGGCGACACTCGTTGTTCCCTGACTATGTAGAGAGACCGTGTATAGATTCAGGCGGCTCTCCTACATAATTGTTTGTTGAGGGGGCTAAACGCCTTCAGGACAACAACGCTGTACGTTGTTCCTTAACTATACACCTTTCAGAACGAGTATGATGCTTCAACTATCTCATATCTCGATTCTACAATAGATTAATTATACCGTGACATTCGCCACTGAATTCCTAGAAAATAATCTATTATATCTCATTACTCCGTTCCATGGCTATCCCCGGCTGATTCCATGGATTAGTAATAGATAACCATCTTATCTCATTACTCCGTTCCTTGAATTTCCCGGCTGAATTCATGGATTAGTAATAGATACACAATTCATTTATTACTCTGTTTCATGAGTCATTCTCCGCTGAATTTCATGAATTAGTAATAAATATCCAACAATCGGGCATCGGACTATCACCGAGTAAGCCCCAATAAAATGGTGCAAGTGTACTCAACAATGATGAACGAACGAGGACCCAAATACACGAACGAGCATTAGAAAATATGGACAAATGAGGAATCCTACACAAAATAGGAGAGAGAAAATAATAATAAAAATATATAGAAAAGAGGCGCCTAGGGACCGGGCCCACCGTCCGGCCGGCCATGCCGTCGTGGCTGGTCCCCCGCCATCTTCCTTTATTTTTCTTATTTTATTTATTTCCATGAACTCATGAAAACTCCTTCATTCAAGCAACTTTCCTTGTTTTAGCAAAACTCACGGTTTCTCAATATTTTCACGGTTTCATGAAAAAATAATAATATAGGGAAAGTGTAGCGGGACTAGGCTACCTAGCCGGACGGCCATGCCCTAGCCGTGGCCGGTCCCGCACATTGCAATCCCTTGTTTCTATAATTGTTATTTCCCTCATCTCATGAAACTCCTCTGTTTGAGCAAAAATCAGGGTTTCTTCATATTTTCTCAAATATTGCTCAAACTTTGAAAAAAGCCAAAAAGTTAAATGGTCACATGACCGACAAGGATACTCACGTCAAATATTAAAATATTATTATTTTAATATTCTCAAAATTTTGATCAAACGAGCAAAGTTCTACTTGCTCATTCGAGCAAAAATCAAGAATTTCAGTCAAAGATCAAACTCTTCTGAAAATCCAAAATATTGCTCAAACGCGCATCAGAAAAATACCGAAACTCTCAGGAATGAGACACGGACATTATGGTGACACGGGCATGCTTACTTGACAAACCAAGGCCGGCCCTAAGGCTTGCAAGGATCAGGTCCCACACACTCTTATAATTTTGATCTAATTTGCTCAATTGCTCATATTGGGTCCAAACTCTTTCAACCAATTTTGGAATTTGCTCAAACGACCATCAGCTGGTCCCACGACCACCAAGGGACGGTTTCATGCCCCCTTGGTCGGTCCCTCACTTCTCCATAAATTAGGTTTTATTACTTAATGCTCGGACGAGCACTATTTTAATAAATGATGAAACTGGCATTTGATCATTCTTTCACCAACCGGTCAAATAAGGACTCTGGTGCATGCTCACTCAAGCACTTTGGCACCACATGGTCGTCCATCATCCAATGTGGTCGGTCCCTCCTTCACTCAGCAACCTATTTTCAGTAATTCATCAATTGACGGACAATTGATCAAAAATTAGGGTTTCGAACAAACGCTCCACAAATCACAATTCTGAGCAAGTTCAAACACTAATAATTTTATGTTGATCCAGCAATCAACATCTTAATTAATTATATAATATTCGGTCCATCTACCAATATTTTAATTGGTCGCGCTACCAATAATTCATCACACGAGCAACATTTGCTCAGTTCATCAACATTCATCATGTTGATCCAATTATCAACATTGATTCAAGAACTATACGTCTCAACAGGCATGTTCAATCCATGAATCACTGAGCATTCGTCAATCATGCTCAATTCAACAAAACTTAGACTCACCATCTAAAAGTCAACAACTGACCTAATACACGTCTGCCTTGCAGAATCCACGTTCGTGAGACATCAATCACGTCACATGGGGGGATATCAATTAGGGTTTTGGTCTGGCGTCCTAAGGCACGTGTGTTCATCAAAGACGAGAAATGTGAGTAATTCGTGTAAACGGTTGAAGGAGTTAGCAAAGTAGTGGGTGCACGATCAGTCAAGTCTCCACACGACATGGAACCGACTTTACCACGATCTCCCACTTTCCCACTCTTTCACTCAAGAAACCGTTACACTTACTGGGATCAATGTGTTCACTATTCTGACAATATAAGTAAGTCTCTGAATCCATGATTGAAAAAGGCACAGAAAATCCACGAGATATTGAACAGACAATCCATCATCTAACCAAGAATCAACGTGTGAGCAACACTCTCTCAATCATTCGAAACTTATTTACAAAAACTTGCAGAAACCTTCAACACATTCATAATCCTTGATCATCATTGATCTCACACACTTCTCAGCTTCCCTCCTACAGATCAACCCATCTCCCTTTTTGTGACCGAATTGACTCTGGAACGGCCATTGACTTGGTTTAGGCCGGAGTCCTACAGATTGATCTCTCGAACTTAAAATCACCCCCATGCAGTGCATCTGTTTGAGGTTAAGCATTTTGCTCGGTTGAGGAGTCTCGTCCGATTGGTTGTCTCCTCAATTCCCTGAAAAACTAGCAAACCGTTTTCCCTATCTGCAGATTGGCGACCACAGTAGGAGATTAATCTCTCGGTTGCAATCGCAAGCTTTCACAAAATGGTTGGTCTTAGGTCTAACTCAACTACTCCGAATTCCAGTCAGAATCTTTCGAATGGAAACGTTCCTCTTTCCAACACTCCATCCAATGGCACAGTCGATGTGGAAATCCCGACCTTGATCTAGTTAGCACGAGTACAGGAGATTCATACGAGGAACATGGACCTGATGAAAGAGACGCTGAACAACATACTGAATTTCCTCGTCAGGTTGACATCAGATTTGAATGACGCCCCTGCAATTCCGACACTAGCGGTTAATCCTTCAACTGATGATCACCCCCAAGCCAACAGTTTCACTACTTATGAGGAGCCGGTAGATCAGGAAGTCACACATTTGATTGAGAATCTATGTGAACTCCTGCACTTCTCCAGAGATCAACGTACGAACACGTTCGTTGCACTCAACCAAATATCATCTGGTGAGCGAATAGTTCCATCATCCCTAGTAGTTGAACAAGTGTCCATGGTATCTGCACATTCTATCAACAACATCACCTTCACTGTGGAGGACCGAATGGCAGAAGAAGGACACAACCGAGCCCTGTTCGTAACTGCTTCTATCAAGGATTCCGAATTATGGAGAGTTCTCATCGATACGGGCGCTTATACAAATCTCATCATTATGAAGACTCTCAAGGAGGCTAAAGTTCCGCAAAGCAAGGTTGTTCATCATCCCATATTAATGACGGGTTTTGAAGGAAACCAGAGTCACACATATGGATACGTCTATGTGGATCTGAAAGTAGGACCGATTCAATCCACTATCAAGTTCCACGTGATCGAGAAAGATCCTGATAATCACATGATACTCAGATGACCATGGATCCATGACAATAAGGTTGTTCCTTCGACATACCATCAATGTATAAAAGCTTTGCTCAACAACAAAATTATCCGCATTGCAGCTTCAGTGTCTCCTTATGCTCCGGTTTATGATGCAGAGTTCTTGGAACCACCAAAGAGTATCCCTGAACCTCCAATAAAAATATACGGTACTCCACTCCCAGGTTGGAAATCTATTTAAAAGGCTGACAAACCATCATCGTCAAATGCTAAATCGATTAAACCGTCTACCACACCACTCAAGCGTCGTCAGAGTCAAGGTACGGCTCATAAAAAATCAAACTTTATTACTAATTATGATGCGGAAGGAAGAGTCATTTATCTCCATCAAAAAGATTAGTAATTAACAGGGGAGGTCGATGAAAAATCTCCCCGCCCTGAAGAATCATGCCAGAGCGAGCAATCTCCTGATGAAGAAATTCAAGATGCACCACGACAGCTGCAAGATGCCACGGATTCCACAACTGACGATCTTGAGACTATCAACATCGGAACAGATGAAAACCCAAGTCCAATTTTAATTAGTTATGCTCTCTCATCTGAGGAACGAGGAGGATTAATAGGTCTGTTGAAAGAATATCAAGATATCTTCGTCTGGACGTACGAAGAGATGCCCGGCCTAGATGACAAATTAGTCATTCATCATCTGCACATCACTCCTGGTTCCAAACCTATCAAGCAACCACTCAGGTAGTTCAGACATGATGTCGATGAACAAATCAAAGTCGAGATCCAGAAGATGCTAACAGCGGGGTTCATAAAACCTATTCAACATACAACATGGCTGGCAAACATTGTCCCAGTCAAGAAGAAGAATGGTCAAATCCGACACTGTGTGGACTTCAGGAACCTGAAAAAATATTTCCCAAAGGATGACTTTTCCTTGCCCAACATTGATATGCTCGTCGATGAAACCAGTGGTCACGACATGTTCTCATTCATGGACGGTTACAGCGGATACAACCAAATCAAGATGTACGAGCATGATGCTAGCAAGACCGCGTTCCGAACTTCCATTGGAAACTTTCATTACACGGTGATTCCTTTCGGCCTAAAGAACGCGGGAGCCACTTATCAATGAGCCATGACTGCGATATTCCACGACATGATGCACAAGCAAGTGGAAGACTATGTCGATGATGTGGTGATGAAATCAAAAACTCGAGCATCCCACCTGGAAATTCTGAAACAAGTTTTCGAAAGATGCTAAGAATATAAGTTAAAAATGAATCCTATGAAATATGCTTTTGGTGTCTCTTCCGGAAAGTTTCTAGGATTCCTGGTCACTGCCGAAGGAATCAAGGTCGATCCGGACAAGACGAAAGCCATCACTACCATGCCTCCTCCACGCACTGTTAAAGAGCTCCAGAGTTTTATGGGCAAGGTAAATTATATTAAGCATTTTATTCCCGGGTTGGCTCAACTCATTGCTTCGTTCACTCCTTTACTGAAGAAAGGAGCAAGTTTTACATGGACGACCATTCAACAAGAGGTATTCCAGAAAATACAGCAGATACTTTTATCACCTGCTATGATGAGATCTCCGGTGCAAGAACGACCATTAATACTTTACACGGCCTCCAGTGATGTTGCTATTGGAGCGCTTCTTGCTCAGGAAGACGAGGAGGGCATTGAACGTCCGATCTATTACTTTAGTCGTACAATGAGAGACGCTCAACTCAGATACCCAAAATCCGAAAGAGCATGTCTAGCATTGGTTCACACAATCCAGAAGTTCAGACATTATCTACTATCAAACAGAGTTGTGCTCGTGGCCAAAGCTGATCCCATAAAAAATTTACTGTCAAAACCTGCACTGATTGGAAGACCGGCAAAATGGCTACTTCAGATGTCAGAATTTGACATAGCATGTGTCCCGCCAATAGCAATCAAAGGACAAGCAGTTGGGACTTACTTGCTGCTTTCCCTAGAGAATACATAACAATGATACATGAAGAAGTGCCCGGTGAGTTTCCAGAAATCTCAATCATCCAGGAAGAAACATGGCTCCTATATTTTGATGGATCCGCCACTCCGAGTAATGATACCGGTGGAGCAGGAGTTGTACTAGTATCTCCATCCGGTGAAGTTTTCTCACATTCATTCAAGCTGGATTTCTACTGCACCAACAGTTCGGCAGAATATGAAGCTTTCCTCCTAGGGTTGTCCCTAGCCAAGAAAGCAGGAGCAATGCACCTGGAGATAAGAGGAGATTCAAAGTTGCTGGTCAATCAAATGAATGGCGTGTACTCTCTCAAAGAAATAACACTCGCTCCATTCAGGACCGAAGCACAAAGACTATTAACTCATTTCTATGATGCAATAATTGTTCATACTGGCCGTACCAACAACAGACATGCTGACTGTCTAGCGACTCTTGCGTCCAAACTGTAGTTTGAGGGGTCAGAGAAATCCATCACTGTGCAAAGACGTTCTGTATCATCTACCTGGCTTACTAAAGTTGAAGATACTCAAGCGATCGACTGGCGGGCACCCATCATTCATGAGTTGAGCAGTTCTCTTACAGAAGGGAAAATCAGTCTCAAAGAGTTGAAGAACTTTTTTATGCTACATGGAGCATTGTATTATCGCAATCCTGATGGATCCTTATCACGATGCCTTGGAGACGAGGAAGCGAGCGAGTAACTCAAACGCGTACATGAGGAAATATACGGACAAACCCTAGTGGTCACACTTTACAGAAGACTTCAAAAACTCGGGTACTATTTGCCTTCCATGGAGGCTCAGTCGAGAATGTTGTAAGGGTCATGTCCCAATTGTCAGACACCACCTCATCATCTGGAAGTTCTAACAATCCACCACACTGGGGACTGGAGAGAAACTTACATAAAATATTTTCGTGACAATGATCTACCATCAGAAAAGAAAGCGGCGATCAAACTCACCCAGAAGGCCAAACGGTTTGTCTACCTGGAAGGAATTTTGTATCGCAAAAGCTTTGGTGGGAACCTTCTGAGATGCTTGGCCGGGCATGAAATTCCCACAATCTTGAAAGAGATGCACGAAGGTGAACACCAAGGAAATAAGAAATTATTTCTCCAAATTCATGAGAAATATTATTGGCCGACCATGGAAGACGATGCAGCTGCCTATGTTCAGAGATGTCATCAATGCCAAGTTCATGGTAACCTCATTCACACTCCTTGTCTTCCATTACATTCCGTGAGCAGTCCATGGCCTTTCTACAGTTGGGGACTGGATATCATCGGAAAAATCAATCCAGCATCTTCGAAGCAGCATGAATACATCATCACAACAACTGAGTATTTCACCAAATGGGTTGAAGCTATTCCTCTTCGAAACACCACTGGAGTCACGATTGCAGCCTTCATCAAGGAATACATCATATGTAGATTCGGCGTTCCTAAACATATCATCACGGATAATGGAACTCCTTTCGCCAACAAACATGTTGCAGAATTGCTCGAGGAATATGGAATCAAACAGATTTTCTCCACACCATACTATCCCCAAGGAAACGGACAAGCGGAGAGCACCAACAAAACCTTGATCCGGATTCTTAGTCGAACAGTTCATGACAATCCACAAACGTGGCATGAAGAATTACCCATGGACTTATGGGCCTACCGCACCGCACCAAGAAGCTCAATTGGGACTTCACTGTATTCTCTTGTCTATGGCGCTGATGCTATTCTCCCAGCTGAGATCAAGATTCCCTTTGCAAGAATCGCAGCGGCCAGTGGAGTACAGTGGGATGAAGCTGAAGTGTCTAATTCAAGAATTGCTGAATTGGACATGCTCGATTCCAGAAGAGCCAAAGTAGAAAAATATGTGGAAACTTACAAACAAAGGATTTCCAAGGCATACAACAAAATGGTAAGACCTCGAACATTTCAAGTAGGAGATTTGGTTTTGAAAATAGCAAAGCATATTCAATAAGACATGTCCGCTCCCAAGTTCTCTCCGAAATGGGAAGGGCCTTATGTAATCATCAAGGAAGTATCCAGCGGATATTACAAAATCTTAGCTGTTAATGGAGGAGTGGAAGGGAACATCATCAATGGCAAGTGGCTCAAAGCATATTATGCTTGAACGATCAGTAAACAATTATATGTTAAATTTCAAAATGTAATTTCTATTCCTTCAAAGAGTATGCAACATGCTCATTCGTTCTAAGTTCAAAATTTTCATGAATCTCACAAAATTCTTCCAATCATCTACTTTATTCAAAAACAAGTCTCAATCTTTAAAAAAAATTTTCTTTCTCTCTAACGCTCACTCATAGAAAATCATCCAACAACAAATAATTTTTACTGAAAGCCATTTCAAGCCTTTTTTGAAAATATTCAGTCTTCACTTTCAAGATTCCAGCATGAGAGCTTTCTCCTCTTCCATGACAGTAGTTGCAGCAGAAATCACATTAGCAAAAGCTACCGCTCTATCAATCTTGATGACCTCGAGACGACGACGGAGCCATCCTATGTTGAATCGCAAGGTCTTACAGTTCGAGATCATATCATCCCATCTATGTAATTCTTGGTTTTTGACGTCTCGCAGATTTGTCCTGTTCATCTCATCAATAATAGGCAACAAACCGGCCACAGTGGTCAACAAGGTTGGCAGAAAACCTCTTCATACTTCAGTAGTAGCGATATGTCCGTACCTCCTCCAGATCTTGGTGTAAAGGGATGCATAACACTTGGGAACGATGAAACCACCGACTAGTTGATTGTCTGGGAAGACGTTAACCATGGGAGTATCGAATGGAAGCCCAGCCGCTGGATACTCACGAACAGGAACCTTGGAATCAACATCTACAGAGTTAGTTGAGATTCCATCAGCACAATTTTCAGCATCATCATCGGCCGCAACCATGGACTTTCCATTCTTTCTCTTCCTAGCATCGACGACGACATGAACATCAACCTGCGATGACAGAATGTTCGGTTTCAGTAAAGTTGGAAAAACGCTTGATCGAAGGAAATTTTCAGTCAGAGACTCACGGATGTTCCAGCTGCAACACGAGCAGACCTATAGCGAGCAGGATCTTTAACAGTCCGTTTAGGCCTTAAACTGTAAGAGGAAGAAGAAAGTCGATTCCCCTGATTGCTCTGCAACAAATCATTTTCTTTGGTCATCCATTATGACTACATGAAAATAAAAGAAAGTGTGCGACCTACCGAGATGGACGCCCCAACCTCATGGTTTGCCAGAGATCTGTTTTGATAAGAAGCACTGCTACCAGACATGATGATAAAGAGAGGTATGATCGCGATCAAAATTTCTTCTAATAATATACGGGAGCAGGAGAAGATGTATCATATAAATAGAAAACCTAAGTTTTGAAAGTCAAAACATAAGACGGTGGATACTTATCTTTTACGAATGGTCAAATCAGTTGCAATTTCTACTGAGACTCTAGATCTCAAACTAGATTACGTTGGTGATGTGAAAGAAGAGCGACAATACTGGGGACTGGGGACGGACGGTTCAACCAAGCGCAGTCAATATTTTGACGGAAATCGATGATCTGTGCAAATCATGATTCCTTAGTTTGCTCGTGCAGTCATACTTCAGAAGACTGTGGTTAATTTTCTTACGCGTGGGCACGAATCCGTTGAGAGTGTGAGAAAGATTGGGCAAGAAAGGGAAATAAGGGATTATTATTCGAAAAAGTAATTTCTAATTCAATGTCTCTACAGTCAAATTACTCAAATAATCAGAATAAGATCTACTTCGACGAGAAATAAAACATCCAATTCAGAATGATTGCGAGTAAGACTAATCATCAGAGTCATCAGATTCGTCATCTGATTCACCGTCATCTTCTCCAAGTTCTCATTCAGAATCTTCATCAAAACCCGCACTGTGGACTTCTTCCAATTGGTTTTCAGGGTCACCATACATTGCATCTAAGTAATCATCTTCTTCACATTTAGCTCGAAAGTCAGCATTGGCCAATCGCTCAGCCCTCATACCTGGAGGATATGGCTTAATTTTGCATTCAGAAGGCTTCCAGACAGATTCGACTTCCTCAACACCTGAGTCAGAAGCTACACCATCACGGCGTGGTTGAATCTCATCTTCAGCTTCTAGTCTCTCTTGTTGGGCTCGCTGTCTTTTCCGCTGATAGACTGCAAGCTTTTCATCTTCAGCTTTTTTTTTCTGCTCCTCATGTCTCCGTTTCTCTTCCGCGTCCACATAAGTCAGGAAATCGTTCATGCCTTCACGAATGGCTTTCAGATGAGCAAGGGACATACCACGTATCAGATTTCTAGCATCTCTGAAAGGTTGATCAATATCCACATGAGCATCTGCTGAATTCTTCATCTGTGGTTTGATGTTTCTCGAACATTTCCCGGAAGAGTCAGAAATATGGTCATCACCTGAAGCTGCCATTATCTGCTGCCAAAAATGCGGAGTCAAACCAGTCCGTCTATAATACGCGTTAAAATGGTAACTCTCAACTCTTATCTGTTTATAGTTTCACTAGATGTAGTGATTATGACGCAAAATCCCTAGAATTTGTTCGTCTGTTGAAACCTGCAGAGACGAATAAAAATTCATTATTTGAAATCATAACATGATTTTCATAAAACCATGAGCAATTCACAAAACTCTTATCAAATGAACGATTCGCACAACTTGCATCATGTGAACATTTCACTGATTATCTACCGTGTGTACATACACTATGAAATCACGGATTCATGGAAACATTGTTTGCTTTCAACAATTAGTAAAAAAAAAATTGATTTCTTTAAAAAAATTCTTAAAAAAAAAAAAAAAAACTCACGCACACAAAAAAATAAAAAAAATCTTGAGTTATTTAAAAAAATAAATAAAAATGTTTTGCTCAAACGAGCGTTTGTCTATGAAACAAGGGTCTTTTCTATTTTCGTAAAGGTCCACATATTTAAAATAAATTTTTTAAAGTTCACAAACAATTTTTTTTAATAAAGTGCAGGTCTATTTCAAGAAAATCTTAGCAATTATTGTTTATTATTTAAACGTACGTTTCCTAAAGGTATTTGTGTGAAAGTTCATGCTTTGAAAGTAAAATTTTGATTTTCATGAAACCTCATAAGCAAAATTTTCTCCACTGCAACTAGACCATGTCTATTTAAAAATATATACATCTTTTTCATATTAGGGATTATTGCTCGTTTCTTAAACTAACGAACGAACGGGCATATATTTTCTAGAACAGATTTTTCATGAAACCTACATCTTCATGCATACATATGAAATTTTGTCTTATGAAAAACTCATGAACAACTGAACCTTAAAAAAAAAGAGTTTTGAACTTACCTGGTCGGCGTCGGCCGGAATCTGGCCGGACCATGATCAGTGACGCCGACGACTGTTCCCAGGCGAAAAAAAAATTCCTCCTTCTCTGGACGTGAAGAGATCAAGGGGAGGTGGTCGGTCAGCTTAGGAAAAATAATTTTTTTTTAGGGTCTCTTCCCTTTTATATTAATTTTATTTCCAAAAACCTAATAAAACATGGATTTCCTTTTTGGGATCGGCTCCGCAAACATTAAACCGACCAAAACCGGACGACCGCTCGTCCAAATCAGCAGTGCTTCATCTCTCGGTGCTCCCAGGATGACACTCTATCATACTGCTAGGATCCTTACCTGAGCATTTGCTTGTACATGACACCATTTGAGCAAATCAAGGATTCTGAAAATACCTTTGTACGACCGAGTTCAACTGCTTATCTCGTCGGCTAGAAAATCATCATCTAGTGCTTACTGCGGAACATGACTATCCCTCACTAACCAGGGGACTTAATGTTGATGGTGGATTTTTGACAAATGTCAAAATCGTAAAATCATGATACTGCATGTTTCTGACCCAGCTTCACGAACGCATGTGACGATTCATATTTTGCGATCCGTGAACCGTTTTAGGATCTCTGATCTAGTTCCTCTCAGAGCCATGATGAATATGTTTCTCGAAAGTCCTCCCACAAGCTGAGCGTTCAATGCTACGCATTTCATCGTGACCTCTACATAGAAGAATTATTGGGGGGTCCTCATACATAATTGTTTGTTGAGAGGGCATAACGCCTTCAGGACGTCGGCGACACTCGCTGTTCCCTGACTATGTAGAGAGACCGTGTATAGATTCAGGCGGCTCTCCTACATAATTGTTTGTTGAGGGGGCTAAACGCCTTCAGGACAATAACGCTGCACGTTGTTCCCTAACTATACACCTTTCAGAACGAGTATGATGCTTCAACTATCGCATATCTCGATTCGACAATAGATTAATTCTACCGTGACATTCGCCACTGAATTCCTAGAAAATAATCTATTATATCTCATTACTCCGTTCCTTGGCTATCCCCGGCTGATTCCATGGATTAGTAATAGATAACCATCTTATCTCATTAACCGTTCCTTGAATTCCCCGACTGAATTCATGGATTAGTAATAGATACACAATTCATTTATTACTCCGTTTCATGAGTCATTCTCCGTTGAATTTCATGAATTAGTAATAAATATCCAACAATCGGGCATCGGACTATCACCGAGTAAGCCCCAATAAAATGGTGCAAGTGTACTCAACAATGATGCACGAACGAGGACCCAAATGCACGAACGAGCATTCGAAAATATGGACAAACGAGGAATCCTACACAAAACAGGAGAGAGAAAATAATAAAAAAAAATATATAGAAAAGAAGCGCCTAGGGACCGGGCCCACCGGCCGGCCGGCCATGCCGCCGAGGCCGGTCCCCCGCCATCTTCCTTTATTTTTCTTATTTTATTTATTTTCATGAACTCATGAAAACTCCTTCATTCAAGCAACTTTCCTTGTTTGAGAAAAACTCACGGTTTCTCCATATTTTAACGGTTTCATGAAGAAAAAAAATAATATAGGGAAAGTGTCGCGGGACCAGGCTACCTAGCCGTCCGGCCATGCCCTAGCCGTGGCCGGTCCCGCACCTTTCAATCCCTTGTTTCTATAATTGTTATTTCCCTCATCTCATGAAACTCCTCTGTTTAAGCAAAAATCAGGGTTTCTTCATATTTTATCAAATATTGCCCAAACTATGAAAAAGACAAAATGTCAAATGGTCACATGACCGACTAGGCTACTCACGTAAAATATTAAAATATTATTATTTTAATATTCTTAAAATTTTGATCAAACGAGAAAAGTTCTACTTTCTCATTCGAGCAAAAATTAAGAATTTCAGGTAAAGATCAAACTCTTCTGAAAATCCAAAATATTGCTCAAACGCGCATCAGAAAAATACCGAAACTCTATGGACGTAGACACGGACATTATGTGACACGGGCATGCTTCCTTGACCGACCAAGGATGGCCCTAAGGCTTGCAAGGAGCCGGCCCCACACACTCTTATAATTTTGATCTAATTTGCTCAATTGCTCATATTGGCTCCAAACTCTTTCCAACCAACTTGGAATTTGCTAAAACGACCATCAGCTGGTCCTATGACCACCAAGGGTCAGTTTCATGCCCTCTTGGTCGGTCCCACACTTCTCCATAAATTAGGTTTTATTACCTAATGCTCGGACGAGTACTATTTTAATAAATGATGAAACAGGCATTTGATCATTCTTTCACCAACCGGTCAACTAAGGACTCTGGTGCATGCTCACTCAAGCAATTGGGCACCACATGGTCGTCCATCATCCCATGTGGTCGGTCCCTCCTTCACTCAGTAACCTATTTTCAGTAATTCATCAATTGAAGAACAATTGATTAAAAATTAGGGTTTCGAACAAACGCTCCACAAATCATAATTCTGAGCAAGTTCAAACACTAATAATTTTATGTTGATCCAGCAATCAACATCTTAATTAATTAATAATATTTGGTCCATCTACCAATATTTTAATTGGTCGCGCTACCAATAATTCATCACACGAGCAACATTTGCTCAGTTCATCAATATTCATCATGTTGATCCAATTATCAACATTGATTCAAGAAATATACGTCTCAACAAGCATGTTCAATCCACGAATCACTGAGCATTTGTCAATCATGCTCAATTCAACAAAACTTAGTCTCACAGTCTAAAAGTCAACAACTGACCTAATACAATCTGCCTTGCATACTCCACGTTCATGAGACATCAATCACGTCACACGGGGGGATATCAATTAGGGTTTTGGTCTGGCGGCCTACGGCACGCGTGTTCATCCACGACGAGAAATGTGAGTAAGTCGTGAAAACGGTTGAAGGAGTTAGCAAAGTAGTGGGTGCACAATCATTCAAGTCTCCACACGACATGAAACTGACTTTACCACGATCTCCCACTTTCCCACTCTTTCACTCAAGAAACCGTCACACTTACTGGGATCAATGTGTTCACTATTCTGACAATATAAGTAAGTCTCTGAATCCATGATTAAAAAAGGCACAGAAAATCCACGAGATATTGAACAGACAATCCATCATCTAACCAAGAATCATCGTGTGAGCAACACTCTCTCAATCATTCGAAACTTATTTACAAAAACTTGCAGAAACCTTCAACACATTCACAATCCTTGATCATCATTGATCTCACACACTTCTCAGATTCCCTCATATAGATCAACCCATCTCCCTTTTTGTGACCGAATTGACTCTGGAACGGCCATTGACTTGGTTTAGGCCGGAGTCCTACAGATTGATCTCTCGAACTTAAAAGCACCCCCGTGCAGTGCATTTGTTTGAGGTTAAGCAGTTTGCTCGGTTGAGGAGTCTTGTCCGATCGTTCGTCTCCTCAATTCCCTAAAAAACCAGCAAACCTTTTTCCCCCATCTACACCTGTTTACAATTTCACTAGCTATAGTGATTATAACGTCAGAATTTCGAAAACTTGCTCGTTCCTTCAAACCTGCAAAGACGGGCATAATTCATTATTCAAAATCATGACTTGATTTTCATAAAACCGTGAATAACCCACGTGAATCTTAACATCCACTGATTTTTCAAAAATTGGACAGACGTCCATTTTACAATTGTGAAAACTCACAAACAGACATTATTTCACCATGTATAATTGTCTACTTTCAACAGTTGTTCAAAATCAAAACATTGATTTTACAAAAATATGTTTTAACGTGAAACTCACGTAAATTTGAAAAACATATATATATATATATGTATATTTGCTCCCTCGAGAGTATATTTTCAAAAATTTGTGAAAGCTTACATATCGAAAATAAAAAATTTCATGAAAGCTCATAGACAATTTTTTTACTAACAGACGCACGTCTATTAAAAAAAAAAAACTTTTCTCTCGTACGAGCATCCACCTTTGAAACGAGAGTTTATTCCATCTTGTGAAATCTCACATATTTAGAAGATAAAATTTTGTTTTCATGAAAACTAATAGACAAGATTTTATCATTAGACGCAGGTCTATTAAAAGAAAAAATCTCTCTTATGCTAGGGATTATTCTTTGTTTCTTAAACTAAAGAACGAACGAACATCCGTTCCTAAAACAAGGATTTCCCTTTTGGGTCGGCCCGTAAACGCTAAACCGACCAAAACTGGACCTCTGATCGTCCAAATTAACAGTGCTTCATCTCTCCGTGCTCCCGAGATAGCACTCTATTATACTGTCAGGATCCTCACCTGAGCATTTGCTCGTACATGACACCATTGGAGCAAATAGAGGATTCTGAAAATACCTTTGTACGACCGAGTTTAACTGCTTATCTCGTCGACTGGAAAATCACCATCTAATGCTTACTGCGGAACATGACTGTCCCTCACTAAGCAGGGGACTTAATGTTGATGGTGGATTTTCGACAAAGGTCAAAATCATAAATCATGATACTGCATGTTTCTGACCCTGCTTCAGGAACGCATGTGACAATTCATATTTTACGATCCGTGAACCATTTCACGATCTCTGACTGAGTGAGCATTCCTCTCAGAGCCACGATGAATATGTTTCTCGAAAGGCCTCCCCAACTGAGCGTTCGATGCTGCACATTTCATCGTGCCTTCTATGTAAAATAATATAATTGGGTGGTCCTCTGGACATAATTGTTTGTCGGAGGGAATAACGCCTTCAGGACGTCGGCGATACTCATTGTTCCCTGACTACATATAGAGACCCCCCTCTACATAGAAGAACGATTGGGCGGTTCTCTGGACATAATTATTTGTCGGGGAGCTTAACGCCTTCAGGACGTCGACGATACTCGTTGTTCCCTGACTATGTATAGAGACCGTGTATAGATTCAGGCAGCTTTCTAGACATAATTGTTTGCTGGAGGGCTAAATGCCTTCAGGACATCGACGCTGCACGTTGTTTCCTGACTATGCACTCTTCAGAATGAGTATGATGCTTAAACTATCTCATATCTCTTCTGCAATAGATTAATTCTACTGTGACATTCACCGACTTAATTCCTAGAAAATAATCTATTTCATCTCATTACTCCGTTCCATGGCTATCCCCGGCTGATTCCATGGATTAGTAATAGATAACAATTTTATCTCATTACTCCGTTCCCTGAATCCTCCGAATGGATTCATGGATTAGTAATAGATACTCAATTCGTTTTTATTACTCTGTTTCATGAATCATTCTCCGCCGAATTTCATGAATTAGTAATAATTACTCAACAATCGGGCATCTGGACTATCACCGAGTAAGCCCCAAGAAAATGGTGCAAGTGTACTCAACAATGATGCACGAACGAGCACCCAAATGCACGAACAAGCACCCAAATGCACGAACGAGCATGTGAGAGTATGGACAAACGAGGAATCCTACACAAAATATGAGAGAGAAAATAATAATAATAAATATAAAAGAGGCGCATAGGGACCGGGCCCACTTTCCGGCCGGTCCCGCACGCCTCTTCATTTATTTTTCTTATTTTATTTTCATGATTTCATGAAGACTCATTCATTCAAGCAACTTTCTTGTTTGAGCAAAACTCACGGTTTCTCCATATTTTCACGGTTTCATGAAAAATAATAAAAATATGGGAAACTGTCACGGGACCCGGACTATCTTGCCGGACGGCCATGCCCTAGCCGTGGCCGGTCCCACACCTTGCAATCCCTTGTTTTCATAATTATTATTTTCCTCATCTCATGAAACTCCTCTTTTTGAGCAAAAATCATTATTTCTTCATATTTTCTCAAATATTGCTCAAACCATGAAAAAACAAAAAAGTCAAATGGTCACATGACCGACTAGGCTACTCACGTCAAATATTAAAATATTATTATTTTAATATTCTCAAAATTTTAATCAAATGAGCAAAGTTCTACTTGCTCATTCGAGCAAAATCAAGAATTTCAGTCAAAGATCAAACTCTTCTGAAAATCCAAAATATTGCTCAAACGCACACCAGAAAATACCAAAACTCTCAGGATTGAGATACGGGCATTATGGTGACACGGGCATGCTTCTTTGACCGACCAAGGCCGGCCCTAAGGCTTGCAAGGAGCCGGTCCCACACATCTTTATAATTTTGACCTAATTTGCTCAATTGCTCATATTGGGTCCAAATTCTTTCCAACCAACTTGGAATTTGCTCAATCGACCATCAACTATTCCCACACCACAAAAGGGCCGGTTCTATGCCCTCTTGGTCGGTGCCTCACATCTCCATAATTAGGTTTCATCACCTAATGCTCAACGGAGCATTATTCTAATAAGTGATTAAACCAGCATTTAATCATCCTTTCACCAACCAGTCAACAAAGGACTTTGGTGCACGCTCACTCGAGCACTTGGGCACCACATGGTCATCCATCATCCCATGTGGTCGGTCCCTCCCTCACTCATGACCTATTTTTATAAATTCATCAATTGACGAACAATTGATCAAAAATTAGGGTTTCGAACAAACGCTCCACAAATCATAAATTTTAGCAAGTTCAAACACTAATAATTTTAAGTTGATCTAGTAATCGACATCCAGATTAATTATATAATATTTAGTAGACTACCAATATTTTGATTAATATTTTATTGGGTCACGTTACCAATAATTCATCGAAAATTGAGCAATACTTGCTCAGTTGCTCGAATATGGATCCAACTATCAATATTCAGCAATTTATCGAATTGAGCAATACTTGTTCAGTTGCTCGAATATTGATCCAACTATCAATATTCAGTAATTTATCGAATTGAGCAATACTTGCTCAGTTGCTCAAATATTGATCCAACTATCAATATTCAGTAATTTATCGAATTGAGCAATACTTGCTCGAATATTGATCTAACTCAATATTCAACAATTCACCGAATTTGCAATATTTGCTCAGACGAGCAATATCAACATCATTCAAGAACTATACGTCTGACATGTTCAATCCATGAATCACTGAGCATTCGTTGATCAATTCAACAAAACTTAGACTCATTGTCTGATTAAGTCAACGACTGACTAATCAAATACACGTCTGCTTTGCAGACTCCACGTTCGTGAGGCATCAATCACGTCACATGGGGGGTATTACTTAGGGTTTTAGTCTGGCGGCCTACGGCACGTGTGTTCATCCACGATGATAAATGTGAGTAAGTCGTGCAAACGGTAGAAGGAGTTCGCAAAGTAGTGGGTGAACGGTTAACCAAGTCTCCACACGACCTGGAACTGGTTTCACCACGATTTCCTACTTTCCCACTCTTTTACTCAACAAACCGTCACACTTATTGGGATCAATGTTTTCACTATTCTAACAATATAAATAAGTTGTTGAATCCATGATTAAAAAAGACAGAAAATCCACGAGATATTGAACAGACAATCCATCGTCTAACCAAGAATCATCGTGTGAGCAACACTCTCTCAATCATTCGAAACTTATTTACACAAACTTGCAGAAACCTTCAACACATCCACAATCCTTGATCATCATTGAACCCACAATTCTCAGCTTCCCTCTTACAAATCAACCCATCTCTTTATTTGAGATCGAATTGACTCTGGAACGGCCATTGACTTGGTTTAGGCCGGAGTACTACAGATTGATCTCTCGAACTCAAAGCATTCCCGTGCAGTGCATCTGTGTGAGGTTAGTATTGATGATGGTTTTCAGTTCAGGGCTAAAATCGTGAAATCCTGTATTTAATATGCTATCATCCTGCAAAGGAACAAAATTCATTTGAAAGTGATGAGTGCATAAACCTCTTCACTTACATATGTATTGAGCAATTCAACTTATTTACGAAATTTATCCAGAATGGTGCGTGAAGCAACAATCCCAGATATTCTGTAAATTTTATTCTATTGCATTATTCACTAATGCATGACCTGCCTGGTATTTTACTATACTATGTTCCCAGCCGAACTCTTAATATTGGCATGACATGACGATTAATGTTCACTCACAGTGGAGTAGCATGAATCTCCCGAAATGTCAGTATTGAGACCTAAATGAAAACACTCACGTAGGCTACACCACTCACTGATAAAGAGATTAGCGTGTTTACACACTTTTTATTGAAAGTTAGCGCGAATGAACGCGTTTAAATTCCTTAAGGAAAATCTAGACTGTCCATATCAGTCTTAAAAATCGATCACGGCCACACGATCGGATTCCATCTAGCACACCCGCAACGCCTTTGAACGCTAACCCTAACATGGGTGATCGCGTTGTTGAAAGATGAACTCAAACGAGTTAAGACCGGTAAAAACGGTATCAAAAAAAATCACGACCGCCCAACTTAGCTAGCCTAGTTGGACGGCTTAGATATTCCTTTGAATGATCAAGGAGGTGCTGACGCATTCACCGGCGACCCATCTCCATACCTGGTTGATCGAACTACACATAACAATCCAAGAGCGCTTCAAACCGTTTGCTCAAAGTAGGGCGATTGCTCGCTCTTTAAACCCTAAATTAAGTCAGCGGCATTATGCAACTGCCGCAAATTGATTGTGTCCATCCATCTTCGCCATCTTGGTCGAACAACTTAGATCGGATTCTAGATGGACAACAGCATGGCACTATGATTACTGGTCACCCCTCTTCCATGAGGAGTGATCGACCAAGCCACGGCTTGCTCATATGGCCTCCGAACAATCACCCAAAAGAGGCTGGTCACGCTGTTTGCATAATCCAATGGCAGTACGCAACTGCCGCAAATCATCTCGTCCATCTAACTTCGCTAGCCTAGTCGGATGGTTTAGATTTATTTTCAGGAGGCCAACAAGGTAACGCTGTGATCATTGGCCACCCCTCTTCCACAGGGAGCGATCGACCAAGTGGTAGCTCACCCATAGGGTTCCTAAACAATCGCCCAAAGGTGGCCGGCCATGCTACTTTTTTAAGACGTTCAATTCGCGACTAATTTGAACGAGCTCTAAAACAACAATGTTTCCTATACATCGATTATTTTTAGCTGCTTGTTTAAAAGCGATGCTTTATATACATCGATCATAAGCGATGTTTTATAAATATTGATGTCACAAATAATTTATTATTTGACCTAAAAGAACTATGTGCTGCTTTTAGCGGCGAGTCTTACGACTTCACCCATTTACTCGAGACATCAAACATGTCACAAACTAGGGGATGCTCACTGGGGTATTGGTCTGGCGGTTTACAGCGTGCGGCATGCAACGCGCCCATTACGAGAAAGTGTCAGGAGAGGATGGACGGTTAACAACAACGGGAGTAGTGGGTGAAAGTGTGACCAAGTTTTCTCTCGTAATGGAAACGTGGTGATCACCACTTTTTACACAGCCCTACTTCTCCACTACTTAACTGCTTCCACTTCCTACGAGATCAGGGTGCGCTCAATGACTTGTATAAATAGGATTTCAACCTATTTCAACACACAACGAAAGTGATCAACACAAGTATCCAGAAACTATATTTTGATACAAGTCATAAAACAACCACACCTTCATAATTCAACATTCTGATCTCAAACACCTTCTTCGCTTACCTCCCTAAGATCAACCCTTCTCCTTCGCTTTGTGACCGAATTGAATCTGGAACGGTCATTTTTTGGTTTAGGCCAGAGTTTTACAGATTGATCTCTCGAATCTAAAAGTACTCCCGTGCAGTGCATTTGTTTAGGGTTTGAATTCTCTTCTCATCAACACACCCAAATTTACCAAAAACAGCATAATCAGGTTTTACCCCAAAACAACTGGCGACCACAGTGGGAGATTAATCTCTCGGTTGCAAGAAATCAATTTCAATCTTCATTTCAATTTCCTCAAATTCAAGATGGTAGATCTTAGGTCTGGGTCAGTCACCAATCATGATGCTGCGGGCACTGATCACACTCCTAGTGTCAATATCCCTACCGTTAATACCAATGTACCGCCTGCCAGCACAGTTAACACATCGCATGGTGTTACATCCTCTAACACCAACACCAGTAACGCCGTAAATATCCCCTCTGGCGTGACACCTCCCATTACAAGAGCCAGAGCCGCTGCTACTCCTAATATTTCTTCGAGCATGACACCTCTAATTGTCACCAAGGATGCCACCATTTCTTCATCGGTACAAGAGACCGGAGGAGCCATAGGAAGACAACCCCCTATCACCTTTGTCGATTTGATGGAAAGACAAGAAGTTCTCGCTAAGGCTCATACGGACATGGCTACAACTCAGAAATAGGTACTCACTTTCCTCAAGACGCTAACAGAGCGACTACCACAAGAGCCGTGTCAACACATGGAGCCAATGAGGAGTACTTTTAACACTCCTGGCGCAAGCGCTTCAATAGGGTGTGCCTTCATAGATGAGGAAGTTCGTGTTGCTCCTGAACGCTCACGGGAAAGGAATCAGCCGTCCAACTTCATCACACGTGAGGATCTGGAGCGTCTCCTACAAAATCGAGGCAAAGAAAACCCGATGGACATGCATGATAGACGCATTTATGTGTCTGTTTTCATCTCTATTGTGTATATTGTTAGTACCCGTTTTTGTACTTATTATGGTGTTTTATGTGTTTGTAGGTATTTTTGGGAAATACACATTTTTGGAAAAATCGGCTCGAAAAATTATGCGGAGCACCCCTGGAGGATATTTGTTATGCGGACTCTCAGTTTGGATAAGGGGCACCTCAGTTGGGCACCTGCTATTCGCACCCCCGGTTTGGTTAGGGGGGCACCCTTCTTCTTCACGGTTTATAGAAATTGGCGGGAAAATGCAGATTCAACTTTTTTTTTACCTGCGGAGTTTTCTGTTTTGAATTTTGAGGAGCTGTGGCGAGATTCAATCACTCCAATCGACTCATTCCAGCTTGTTACACTCACACAGGACTGGTAAGTCCTTCATATTCGAAAAAACTTGGGATGCATTGGATTGAAGCAAACAGAGGAAACGAGTTCTTCACGGGTTCTATATGAGTTACAGCGAGTTTGGGACGTGTACTGCACGTGTTTTACGAAGTTTAGCTGTAAATAGGAGCTCGTAGAAGATAAATATGGAGAGTCAGCAAGAATTTATCGCATGCAGAGAAGAAAAAAAAATTTTATTCCCGAGAATAATTTTCCTTTACTGTAGAGAATTTGTGGAGTTATGAGACATTATTCTTGTTCCTGTCGAGTATAAAAAGGCATGTGAGAGCATAGAGAAGGGTTACGGAGAGTTGGGGTGAATAGGGAGAAGTTAAGAGCATCATAAAGCCGGAAAAAAAAAGTTACAGGAATATTGCGTTATGCTGGTGCAGTGAAGAAGAGGAAGAACATAAGATGCTACAGAACTGTCGTTTTGCTACAGTGACAGTGACACTTTCGCTGTATCGTTTCATGTAACAGTTAGTTTGTCACACATATAAGTGTTACAAACTCGGTTTTTATCATTTTTTTTCCTCCCATTTCATCATTTGTGAACCATTTTTGAGCATTAATAAAGATGAATTTTGAGCATGTTTCCATGATGATGATGAGCTAATTCTCGCGTAATCAAGGCACGGAGGAAGCTATTGATGCATGAATAATTGGAAACTATTCAATTTTTCTCTAATTTGCATTTTATAATTCACTCAAATCACTGCTTTGCAGAATTTTAATTGTTTGCATAATTTTCTTAATTAGTTGTGATTTAATTAGATAGGTTATACTTTGTTTAGATAATCTATGCTTAAAGGATACAATTAATGTTTGAGAATATGCTTGATTATTTGTGAATTAAGAAAAAGAGATTTTAAAGATAATTAGAGTTTTGAAATTTTTACCATCATTCATTCATGTGTAATAGTGGAATCTAGTGTCTTGGTTATTTTCAATCTTAAAAACAAATTTGGATTTAAATTTTCTCTATTTTTAGTTTAAATAAGTCTAAAATCAATTTCTTTCACAAGTCTCAACGAACTTTTTACTACAACAAAGTTGAAATTACATCAATGCACCAACACCAACCTATGTATCCTCCTGATGTGCAAAGAGTTCCTCTTCAAAGGGGATACTCCTCTCCTCAGTTTTCCCTCTATGATGGTACTGATAACGCTCGCGAACACATTTCTCGTTTTCTGGAATCCTTGGGGGAACACGAATACAATCATGTCCTCCGCCTGAAAGAATTTTCAAAGTCGCTTACCGGAAGAGCGTATACCTGGTACAACAACATCGCACCAAACAGCATATCCAACTGGTGTGAGATGGTCACCGCTTTCTATAAGAAGTATTTCTTCGTGTCTAAGCAAATCACTTTCTCAGACTTGGGAAGAATGTTTCAACGAAATAATGAATATCCAAATGATTATGTCAAGAGATTCAGAATCAAGCATTGGATTGTCACGACCCAAATGTGACCGAACAGCAGTTGGTGGAGTCATGCATTAATGGTATGGTTCCCATCTATCATGCTTTACTGGAAAACCTTCGTTTCCAGACGTTCTCTGAACTCCATGAAGCTGCTAAGCGGTCAGCTACGACCACACCAGCGCTGTTAGAAAGAACCAGACCGGCCAAGGGTGAAGATGCACACGAAACTCGAGGAAACAGACGCCTCATCAACAAGCAATATAACATCGGTCCCTCTGTAAGCGTGGTAGGTGAAGGAGGGAAAAGGAAAGCTCCGGCAGCGGAACAACAACCCAAGCGTGCAGCACCAGCGCAGACAACCCCATCCCGGAAAGCCGCAGCTAAAACTCATGTACAAGAAACTGGAGATGCTGCTCCAGACTTCCCATTTCCAATGGATGAAGTCATGGAACTCTTGGAAGCATGGATTCAAGATGTCGCCATCAAGCTACCTCCTCTTTGACGTCCGCCAATTGAAGAAGAGATGGCGAATCCTAAATATTGTTGTTACCATAGGTTTGTCAACCACCCAACCAGTGACTGCAACAAATTGAAGCGCATTTTCAAATAGAAGGTAGATGCAGGAGAACTTCAATTAGGAAATGAAGGAGTTCACAGGGACCATTTTCCTGTCAGGAGCTGCATGATTTCTTGGGACTCCGTCCACAAAACTGTGCAGTCTATGATGAAGCATTTATGTGAGATTCTGTATTTCTCCAAGGCGCAGTGTCAAGACATGTTTGGAACCCTCAACCGTGTCATATAAGGCAAGCATCTGTTTCCAGTCAGGGAAGTCACTCCCAAACCCCAATCTTTCCTGGGAAGCGCGACTAAAAAATGCAACTAGGGACTCCTAACCAACACTCACTTAAAGGGTGCCGAGTTTGACAGCACACTGATTGATGCAGCATCTGATTTCAATATTGTCACTGTCAAGACTCTGAGAGCTGCAAAGATTTCAAAGCAGGAAGCTGTTCACTGCCCAACTGTGATTAAAAGCACAAAAGGAGAATCAAAGGATTCTTACGGGTACATTAATCTCAAAATCAAGGTAGGAGATGCTATAACACGCGGCAAGTTTCATATTGTTAAAGAATGCTCGAACTATGATATGATTCTGGGCCGTTCGTGGGTGCACGACAACAAAGCAAAGCTAGGAGATTGTCCTTTGATAGTGTCTATACCTGAAAGGATTTCCAACAAGCCGTCCAACCCCGAAGATCATTTGTTGCCGTATCAACAACTTGCCAATGTGACACAACTACCTGGAGAGAGCCCATCGATGTACATTCGAAGATTCCGAACCCAAGTAAGTCTTATTGAACAACCTTTTCTGTAACCAATCACTTCTCCTCACATCAAAACTTGGGGACTCGATCCGATTATCAACCCATCCATTACTAGGAGATGTGAATGGGATGCTGGTCCTTTCAAGTATTTTATCAAGAGTTTAGAAGCTGTTACAGTTAGAGATGAGGAATCTGGGAAAATAATGGCACAACGCCCAAATACATTCCAAGTTGGAGATATGGTCGTAAGAGTTGCGGATCAGCCTGCTTCGTCTGATTCCACAGAAGGGAATGACGAGCCGTACCTAGTGGTAGAAATCATTTTGGGAGGTTACTACAAGCTCATCAATACTGACAAGCTAGAAGGTGTAGTAATATACGCCTTCTGGCTCAAACCTTTCAATACCTAAGATGTCGCGCCGCCCTCTCCTCCAAGATTCCTTTTAGTATTTCCTTTAGCAATTTCCCTTTCATGCAATATTTGTAATTCCTCCAAAATGATTGCACTGCTTGCATTCATGATTAGGGTTTCAATTTATCAGTTGATCAAAGCATCATTTCTTTTAAAATTCTTATTCCTGAATCATCTCAAGGCAAAGTCTCAAGTAAAACCAAACCATCATACAATCATTACCCATTGATTCAAAACCAAAAAAAAAAATATCACGAAAGAGGCACCTCATATCTTTCAAAAACACCAAAGAATGGAATACATAAAGAGAAAGAAGGGCAAGGTGACCAAAGGAAATCATCAAGCAGCCAGTACACGGTTTTGGGCAAGCGTCCTGAAGTGCAATCTGCTTCAAAAAAGAAATGACCTCTCAATCATCGTGTGCTTAGATCAAGGAAAGAAGTTTCGCCACCAGTAATTCTTTGGATTTTGAAAAATCCCTTCACGGAATCAGGAAGCAGCAAGCTAGCGCGTGGTACTCCTGGATTGCAACCACTTCTTCAGACGTGTTCAATCACGTCACACGAGCTATTAATTGGAGAAAAAGCCTCCACGCCTAACAAATACAACTCTTGGATTTCTTGTTCACGGAAACAAAACACATGTGATATACAAGGGTAATACCAAATGGGAGTTACAGGTTCGTGGCCGAATCCTTAATTTTCACCATTACATCCACTACTTCAAGATATTGTTATTAGGGTTACACATAATGAGTGTCATCATGGAAGCGGTATCCAGTCACATGAAAGGAAAATACATCATCACTTATGTGTGTCGCCTCCCCATCGGCCCCATCACCATGATAGAATGGGAAATACTCCTTGAAGATTTGGATTTCTCAAAATTTCATTCATTCACTCAATTGGAAACATGAGGTTATTAAAGCAACATGAATGAAAGATTATTATCCGATGAAGCCCTGACTCCAGTCACATAAACAAAAAACCACTGAAATATCGAAAACATCTGCAAGCTAAGCTGCGAAAAGATATTTATCTACGAAAGAAATAACAAAGTAGGAAATCTAGTTATCGGCGTTAACACATGGATCAATGGCGCCTTCATTGGAGTCTTTGGAAGCTGCTTCAACATCTTTTTCACAAGGCACCCCCACATCCTCTCCAGAAGCCACTTCGACTTCCCTTTCGGACACCGCTTCAACACCTCTCTCAGCAGCTGCTTCAATATTCCTTCCAGGAGACGCTTCAACATCTTCCTTGGAAGCTTCTTCAACATCTTCTCCAGATGCCGCTCCCATGTTCTCCCCAGCAGCCATTTCAGCGTTCCCTCCAGCAGTCGCTTCGATATCCTCTACAGAAGCTACTTCGACCTCTTCCTCGGAAGCTGCACCGACATCCTTTTCAGAAACTGTCCCAACAGTCTTTTGAGGATGCTCCGGTTCGTCCACATCAGAGTCGAGAATTATGATCCCTTTGTGAATAGGGTAATCATACTTATTCTCACCTGAAGATTGCTTATGCTCAACCCTCCACTGCTTCAATCGAGCCGCGAATCTTTCAGCCCTGGCACTCGGGGGATGAGACGCTTCATCACGTTGGGACGCTTCATCACGTCTCCACTTCTCCTCCATACTAACTAAAGCCATTAAATCTTGAACACGCTCTCGAACGACGCATAAATGCACAAGAGACATACCCTATATGGCACGACCAGCTTCGCGAAACGGAGAATCTATTTTGGCCATCACCTCCTCGAATGCATTAGCTCTGGGTTTGTCGACTTCAAAGCTCTTCTCTGGATAAGTTGAAGAATAATCATCACCAGCAGTTCCCATCATATACTGCAAAGAGGCATTATGATTGTATCAACAACCTACGTGATATAAAAAAAAATCAAATCAAATCACGTGAGAACATGACGCAATACCTGGAATGAAGAAGAAAGCAGAGAAAGGCTCAAGCGCTTCCTTTATATTCCACAAACCAGCAGCATCCCGGGAAGAAAATGAGTCTCTACCTGCCGTGAATAAAGGATTCGGATACGGGATAACAATCAAATAGATACTTATCTACCTGAAGACAACTGACGTATGCTGAAAAGAAACGTATCTTGCTCAAGAACCGAGCTAGCCTCTATCCTGGTAATATACGCCGAACTTCTCTTGTGAATTTCTTCGAATGTCACCATCTAGTGCTTACCCCGCAATAGTGTCACTATTACGTGCTAAGCAGGGGACTTAATGTTGATGGTGGTTTTTGGCTCAGGGCTAAAATCGTGAAACCATGTATTTAATACGCTATCATCCTACAAAGGAACAAAAGCCATTTTAAAGTGATGAGTTCATAAACCTCTTCACTTACATATGTATTGAGCAATTCAACATATTTACAAAATTTATCCAGAATGGTGCGTGAAGCAACAATCCCAGATATTATGTAAATTTTAATCTATTGCATTATTCACTAATGCATGACCTGCCTGGTATTTTCTTATGCTATGTTCCCAGCCGAACTCTCAATATTGGCATGACATGACGATTAATGTTCACTCGCAGCGAAGTAGAATGAATCTCCCGAAATGTCAGTATTGAGACCTGCATGAAAACACTCACGTAGGATACACCACTCTCTGATAAAGAGATTAGCGTGTTTACACACTTTTTAATTAAAAGTTAGCGTGATCGAACGCGTTTAAATTCCTTAAGGAAAATCTAGACTGTCCATATCATTCTTAAAAAATGATCACGTCCACACGATTCAACAGGCCTAGCCTACTCCTAGCGAAACTAGGCGATCATCATGATGACCACCGATGGGCCCACTAACATCCCGACCGATCGGATTCCATCTAGCACACCCGCAATGCCTTTGAACGCTAACCTTAACATGGGTGATCGCGCTGTTGAAAGATGAACTCAAACGAGTTAAGAACGAAAAAAACGGTCTCAAAAAACATCACAACCGCCCAACTTAGCTAGCCTAGTTGGACGGCTTAGATATTCCTTCGAATTATCAAGGAGGTACTGACGCGTTCACCGATGACCCATCTCCATACCTGGTTGATCGAACTACACATAGCAATCCAAGAGCGTGTCAAACCGTTTGCCCAAAGTAGGGCGATCACGCGCTCTTTAAACCCTAAATTAAGTCAGCGGCGTTATGCAACTGCCGGAAATTGATCGTGTCCATCCATCTTCGCCATCTTGGTCGAACAGCTTAGATCGGATTCTAGATGGACAACAGCGTGGCACTATGATCACCGGCCACCCCTCTTCCATAAAAAGCGATCGTCCAAGCCACGGCTTGCTCATATGGCCTCTGAACGATCACCCAAAAGAGGATGGTCGCGCTGTTTGCATAATCCAATGGCAGTACGCAACTGCCGCAAATCATCTCGTTCATCCAACTTCGCTAGCCTAGTTGGATGGTTTAGATTTATTTTCAGGAGGCCAACAAGGTAACGCTGTGATCATCGGCCACCCCTCTTCCACAGGGAGCGATCGACCAAGTGGTAGCTCACCCATAGGGTTCCCAAACAATCGCCTAAAGGTGGCCGGCCATGCTACTTTTTTAAGACGTTTAATTCTCGACTAATTTGAACGAGCTCAAAAACAACGATGTTTCCTATACATCGATTATTTTCAGCTGCTTGTTTAAAAGCGATGCTTTATATACATCGATCATAAGCGATGTTTTATAAATATTGATTTCACAAATAATTTATTATTTGACCTAAAAGCACTATGTGCTACTTTTGGCAGCGAGTCTCACGACTTCACCCATTTACCCGAGACATCAAACATGTCACAAACTAGGGGATGCTCACTAGGGTATTGGTCTGGCGGTTTACAGCGTGCGGCATGCAACACGCCCATTACGAGAAAGTGTCAGGAGAGGATGGACGGTTAACAACAACGGGAGTAGTGGGTGAAAGTGTGACCAAGTTTTCCCTCGTAATGGAAACGTGGTGATCACCACTTTTTACACAACCCCACTTCTCCACTACTTAACTGCTTCCACTTCCTACGAGATCAGGGGTGCGCTCAATGACTTGTATAAATAAGTTTTCAACCTATTTCAACACACAACGAAAGTGATCAACACAAGTATCCATAAACCATATTCTGATACAAGTCATAAAACAGCCACACCTTCATAATTCAACATTCTGATATCAAACACCTTCTTCGCTTACCTCCCTAAGATCAACCCTTCTCCTTCACTTTGTGACCGAATTGAATCTGGAACGGCCATTTCTTGGTTTAGGCTAGAGTTTTATAGATTGATCTCTCGAATCTAAAAGTACTCCCGTGAAGTGCATTTGTGTAGGGTTTGAATTCGTTTCTCATCAACACACCCAAATTTACCAAAAATAGCATAATCAGTTTTTACCCCAAAACAGTTAGGCAGTTTGCTCAGTTGAGGAGTCTTGTCCGAATGGTCGTCTCTTCACTTTCCTAAAAAACCAACAAATCATTTTTCCCCATCTACAAAATGATTTATAGAAATCTTTATCATTTTGGAGAGATTAGAAGTATGAGTGTTGGGTTCGAAATTTGTGGTTGAGATGAGTGACCATAGTGACCAGAGAGATGTCTCTGAGTCTTCACGTTAGCAACAAATATGTCTTTTATGTTGAATCTTCTCCAGATGTAACTTTAGATTCACCATGGCTGCACCTAAAAAATATCTTGCCGACATTGATATAACTATGAATACCATGCCGGAACAACCTAAACCGGCATGGTATTCATAGTTATATCAATGTCGGTTGGATGTTTTTCAGGTACCATGGAATATTCAACCAACACAGTGTGCCGGCGTTGTTGTCGGACGTCCATCCATGCCGGCATTTGTTGGAAATTTTCATAAATGTTTGCCGCTATCCGGGGGGTCCGGGGGGGCGTAGCCAGTTTTGAAATTTTTTCTGGTTTTAAAAAGTCCACTACCGGCACAGTCAGTTAATTCTCGAGCATGCCGGTACTACTAACGGCATAGTATGTTGCTTAAATTTCTTTGCCGGCACATGATGTAAAGTATCCAGAAAATTGATTTTTTGTAACTTGACTACCGGCATTGATAGATTTCTATCAAGCATGCCGGCATTTAGTTACGGCATGGTCTTCATCAATTCCGGCATGGTCTTCATCACTTCCGGCGATGTAAAAATAATAATTTCTGAGATGGTCTTCATCACTACCGGCATGGTCTTCATCACTTCCGGCATGGTCTTCATCATTACCAGCATGGTCTTCATCACTTCCGACATGGTCTTTATCACTTCCGAATGTAAATAAAAAAATCTTTTTCAAAGTGAGGAGCCGGCAGAGAAGGAGAAGAGAATTTGAAAGGGAGTGGGGAAAATTTATAATTTGAAAGGGAGTGGGGAATATTTAAGTTTCAAAGCCCTAACCCTAAAAGAGATTAATAAGAAGTGAAGATGGAAATGGGGGATATGATTTTTATTTTTGATTTTTATTTTGAGGGAAGGGTATTTTAGTATTTTTGCCCCCTAAAAACACCCCTTAGCAGACACTATTGGTTGGGGGAAGTAATTTATATCCCCCAATTAGTTCAAGTATCCCCCAATCGCGCGCTCTTTATAAGGGGGAAACCAAAGGGTCAGAGAACAAATAATTTCAGAAAGAAAATTTGTAGAGGGAGATAATTGTTCTCTGAATTTTTTTCTAAATCAAATCAATCAAAATGGCTAGTGATGATGATCGACGCATACGAAAGGGTAAAGCCCCCATGACTGAAGAGCAACAATTGAAAGAGTGGGAAGAGAGGGAAAGACAAGAAAGGTTATCCGCCACTACGCAGATGATTGGGCAGATGACCAAGGATGATCTCCAGAAAGTACAAAAGAGAGTAAGTGACTTGTTGAGTGATATTGAACTCGATCCTCCCTGGGAAGAAATGCATGTTGCGGAAAATAAAGTACAAGAGAAACTGGTAGAGATTTTTCCAAAGAAGCGTCTTCTTGATCCCTTCAAAGATGAAGAAAGGAAGGAAAAGTATTATGCAGTGCAGGAGAAAAGGATGAGGTTGGCGGAAATGGCGGAGATCAAGGCGACAGAGACAAAAGAATATGGGTCGCGCGATAGTGATGCAAGTGCTACCGAAGATGAAGAGCCAGTTGTTGTTGTTGGGCATGTCAGTGATACACACACTACAGATTCCGAGTGATCGGGTATAACGAGTAAGCCTTATCGAAGGGAAAATGGTAAGTCACTGAATCATGTTTTCTTTTTTGGTTGTGGCAATGGAGACTTAAAATGCAGGAGATGATACAAGGGAAAGTTGTATTTATTTTGCTTTTTTATTTCCTTTTTTGGTACTTGGATTTTTTTTTTGTAACTGGATATGAACATGATAGTGTTGCTGCTAAATGTTGCTCAACACTGAATGAACAGAAAGGTTGTAACTTTATGAAATGCAATATGATGAAGTCTGTTTATTTATATTGTCCGAAGATTGTGTGTCGATAATGTTGGAGATGCAGGTTGTAACCTAGAAACTAAAACTACAATGCAAAGAACTGGAACATGTACAAGACAAAAATGTAATGAAAACAAATGCATACTGAAAACAAGTCACTTTAGTGTTTCTTAATAGTTGCCCTGCATCTTTGAAATTGCAACATGTTTGAAATTGCATCTTTGATTCTCTATTCAGTCTAATTCACTTGATGGAGAGGCATATACACACCTAGTCTTAATCTACAATCTGGCGAAGGGACAAATTACGAACATCTATGTATGTTTATATCTTTATATCTTCTGTCAATACATGACTAACAAAAATTGGCTTGTGTTGGTTGCGTCATATTCGACTTGCACATAATTGACACAAACCCTACTTGGTGGAGGCTTATGCACACCTAATTTAATTCTACAATCTGACAATGAATACAAATCACAAAGATTCCTGAGATGCTGATTCTCAAAACAGAATACAAGCTTTATTCACCAATGCTGACATCCTACAACCAAATACTATGTCTAAGTCTAAGATCATCTGTCAACTGAAATATAAAACCACTTGGTGGAGGCATAAAGCATGCAATTGAGATGTTCATAATCACCAAAACATTCTCAAAACAGGATACAATTCACAGCAACATAAAAATAAACCTAAAATCTGAAAGATAAAGATGTTCATACTTAATAATCACCATAAGAAATTGTACCATTCAAAATCAAGAGTGTGTAACCTCTAATTTGTAAAATCATTAAACCCCCAAATGAATGAATGAGAAATACCTTAGATGAAGATGACCAAGATTTGCATTTCCAAAATTATGAATCACTATCAATACTTCTATGAGATATCGATTAAACCAAAATCTAGGCTTGAATCGATCATAGAAGAATCTATTGATTCATTGTTGTTGATGAAGTTTTCTGCAGCTGAATCTCCAAGAAACCCCCAAATGAATGAATAAGAAATACCTTGGATGAAGATAACCCATATTTGCATTTCCAAGATTATGAATCAGTGGTAATACTTCTATGAGAGATCGATTAAACTTAAATCTATCCTTTAATCGAAGTTTCACAGAAGAATTGATTCATTCATTCATTGTTGTTGCTGAAGTTTTCTGCAGCTCAAATCAATGGAATTAGATGAAACGATATGAGTTATATCTTAGGCGCTGTTCCGGACATAATGTTGGTAGATTTTTGTGGCTCATTTGAGTTGTTGGTCAGGGACCAGGGTATTGAGATATGGCATGATGCCTGAATCAAACCATGTTGCAGTTCAAGATATGACCCATCTTTTAACTAATTAAAATTAAATAAATATACACAAGTGTGCTGATTTTATTTTGCTTGAATTATTTTGTTTGACCTAATTTGTTTGACATTAGTTGATTTTAGTTGTTGGTCAGGGATCAGGGTATTGAGATATGGCATGATGCCTGAGACAAACCATATGTTGCGGTTCAAGATATGGCCCATCTTTTAACTAATTAACAAATCAAATATTTATGTCAAATATAAACAAGTGTGCTGGTTTTATTTTGCTTGACCTATGTTTGACCATGTTTGTTTGACATTTCATTTTAGACCTCCGGCATAGATATTTCGCCCGGTTAATCGGAGATTGGGACCAACTATAATTTAGTACACCGAACAAATCTCATGAATGTTAAGCAATTTCAAGTGTGAACACTGCCATTATATATGCAGTACACCAGCGCCACATAATGCCTCTCAACAGGTGCTGGCTCTTCAGTATCTACCAAATATCAAATATCATAATTAGTGCTGGGTTGAACTTTCTATCAACCCCTTAATGGCAGTTATTAGCTATTAAGAGATCAGAAGAGTCTACAATTAGGATAATGGGGGTGTACCAAATTAGTGGGGGTGTACCATCCCCAAGGAAAAACCAGTTTTATCTTATATGATTTTGGAACCCCTGGCCCCCCCCGGGGGGGGGGACCCCACACCACCACCACCACCACCACCACACACACACACTAATTTGGTATACCCCCATTAGCAATCATGGAGTGCATGAGTTATGATGGGTTTAGGACTTGTTTCGCATGCCTTTGAATAGGCGTGAATTACTAAGGGACGAGACGTTCCACCAAATGCCTTAAATGACTATTAATGGCATCTTCTCTACAAAAGGAAATTAAACAAAGAATTTTCAAAATATACAAAAATCATCCCAAAAGAGGCAAGAAAATTAATAAAAACGTAGATTAGAGATAATGGGTGATCAAGGAGGAAACAATTCCAACGGAGATAATCAGCCTTCTGCATCTTTTAACTTCGCCAAGACTCTGTGTACTAGAGAGTTGGAGAATTTGAAGGTTTTTCTGCAGCAAGAGATTGACAAGAAAAATCGTCAGATTGAGTACGAAAGAGTTCGTCAGTAAAATGCTCCACAATATGAATTATGGAAGAGGAAGAGAATTGCAAGAGATGTGAGTAAAGCTAGATAAAAAGGGGAGAGAGATGAGGGAAGACGAGTTGTTTGGAGAAAGACTCGCAGTGCAACCGAAAGTGAGTCTGAAGAGGAAGATAATGGTTTTGAGAGAAGTGATAATCATGATAGAAATTCTGAGGCAGAGGAACAAATGAGGAAGATAGAAAAGAAGTATGTGGATGCATGGTATGAAAGATACTTAGCAGAAAAAGCAATCACTCGCCTTTTTTCAAGAACCATGAATGAGAGACTGAATGTTGATTCTGATGGAGAAACAATTGATGGTCTTGATGAGAATGGTGAGCCAGTTGAGGTTAGAGATTTGGAGGAAGAAAATGAAGATGATGAAGGAAGTGAAGATGCAGGTGATGGAGGTTATGGAAGTGCAACTGAAACAGGCAGTTAGTATAGCAATGAGTACAACGATGAGATAGGCAGCGATGACGGTGATGATAGTGCAACTGAAACTGCAGGCAGTCAGTATAGCAATGAGTACACCGATGAGATAAGCATCGAAGATGAGATGGAAAGCGACGACGGTGATGATTCTGAATAATCATCCCTGGAACATCAACAATATTTCGATGGGAAAGCTTCGATTTTGTGAAATCGGACTAAGAGCTTCTTCGTGAAAATTCAAAGGAATCTTGTAGGTGTTTGCTGATCATTTTGCGTATATTGCTGAAGCTGTTGATAGAATAGGTATTGGTTTTCTTGTAGTTATTTTGCTTTCTCGGATGTTTTTCTTTTTTTTTGAACAAATTGGCTTGTTTTGATACTGTTATGCAGATGGTAACTGCTAACAGTTTTAGTAGTATATGTTTAAGGTATTTACAGAGGGGGTTCAAACAGTCTAGTTTTTCCTTGTGTGAATAGTTAATCTCTCAGATGTTTGAGGGAATTACAGACTAGGTTTTTAGATCATGTTTTGATGTTGATCTTGTGAATGGGTTTGATTGTTGAACTGGTATTTCATTATTCCTTTGGTGCTGGCCATAAAAAAGGTTGTAATGGAACTACTTAGTAATTAGGGGTCTGATCTGTAATAGTGATGGTGTTTGTAAATGTGGTTAATGAAATTGCAATTTCGGTTTCTTTTTCTGTTGATTTGAATATAGTGGGTTGCATTTGGTATGTTGGAGATGTCTTTGTGATTTATAATGAAAGGAACAATGGTATGTTAAACTGTGGTATGTTAAAATGTATTATATGATCTGTGAATTTACTAAAGCATTATCTGAATTCTATCAAGAACTAGAATCCTAGTACAAGGTAAGGGAACATATTACGAATCCTAATTCTCTCCGGTTTTCATTAAAGTGCATAAACTGCTTCTCAAAACACAATACAATCTTGATTCACTAAAGGTAACAATATTTTACACCCAAACACTATAACTGAGTCTAAGTTTATCAACAAAAGGTATAACAAGTTGTAGATCATCTATCAAAGCCGTAATAACTTGACTAAAGATTGATTCATGTGAAACCTACATGATTCCACTGACCCACAAAACTACTTGGTGCTGGTGGAGGCATATACATACCTAATTCTAATCTACAATGTATTCTGACCACTAACCTAAGAAACTACTTTGGAAATGAATTCAAATCATAAAGAACTAGAATCTGACTAGGCAAAGGGAACAAATTATGAACAATAGTTTCTCTTTGGTTTTCATCTAAATTGCAGAAACTGGTTGGGATTCTCATTAGAGCTACTGCTTCGCTACACAATTGATTGATTCACCCAATTACCAACAAATGGAGATATTCTATAAACAAATTGTGACATCCTACAAACAAGTAAAATACTATGTCTGACTCAGTCTAATTATCAACTAAACCTACAAAGTACACTGAGTTATTCTTAAAACATAATACAATGTACTGCAACATCCACAATTGCATATACAAATCTTCTTAATCACACTCAACAAACACAAAAACCATAAACCTAAAATCTACAATCACATATAAATCTAAAAGATATAGATGTTCATAAACACCATCAGAAATTGCATCATTTAAATTCAAAATCAATAGTTTCTAACCTCCAATTTGTAGAATTATTAAACCCCCAAATGTTAAAAAAAAACTACGATTCAGAGAAAAACGAATAAATGAAATACCTTAGATGATGATAACCCAGATTTGCATTTCCAAGATTGTGAATCAGTGTCAAAACTTTTATGTGAGATCGATTCAACTTAAATCTAGGGTTACATCAATGATTCACAGAAAAATTGACTGATTCGTGTTGTTAATGAAGTTCTCCGCAGCTAAATCTCGATGTTTCCGAAGCTCAAATCGATGGAGTAAAATGGACGGAGAGGAAAATGGAAATGGGTGGAGATATGTCTCAGGCTCTCAGTTGTTCTCGACATATTTATTCTCTTTTAAATTTCGCACAAATTAAAAAAAAAATGAAAAACTGATTTCATTGATTTTAGTTTTGTTTTCTGATTTTTGGTAATTAAAGTGAAGAGTTATAATGGTAAAAAAATGTTGGATAAAAAAATGAGAATCGTTGGGATGCTAGGTATCCCTTGAGTGTGAGATGAAATTGGGAGCTGATAGTAGTAATGGAGGGTAAAAAGGTAACTTGGCAATTTAAGTTAAGGATAGGAAGGTAATTATCCACAACCCTCCCGAAACTCTGTAACAAATATCAATTATTGCAACGATTATCCAATGTTACAAAGTTACCAACATCGATACGACGTTACTTAAAAAATATTCGTTAGTAAATCGGGAGTTACAAAATCCCTGATTTCATGTAGTGATTACTGGTTTTGAAATTGAGCACGATAACATTTCAAAACGTATCATTGGAAAATATGTTGGGTGGAAGAATGGAAGAATGCTAACTAAAGAAATACCCTTCTACTTAAGGGTTTTTCGCTAAACTTGCAATAACAACCCTCTTTGCTTGCACAAGAGATACATCACAATGGGACAAGGAATTTGCTGAGTTTGTATACTTTCTTCTTGAAGGTGAAAAGCAAATTGATATATGTGTAATGATTATAAATCAAATGATCAGGATATCTGAATCCATCACTACCATAGCATCCCAAAGAAATCTTGGATATCCCTGTCTCATCACCAACATTTGTGAAAACACAATGGGGAATAATTTTGGAGATGAGAAATTCACTAAAACTGTCTCTCAGGGAATTATCAAGCAAATGAGTAAAACTCGAAAAGAAAGAGGAACTATTATTTCAACTGCTCATATCTACAACAATTGAGATCTCTTGTTCCATATCTTGCGTCTTGGTAGACAATTAAACTGTATTCAGAAACAATTAGCCTTCACTGCTCGAAATGATCCAGAAACACTTCAAGGAATCTTAGAGATCAATGTTGAGTTTTTAAAAGGTGAAGTGGACCAAGAATCAGAACAAGAATCTGATGAGTAGCTGACAAATAAGGAGTAGTTTACCTTCTTTTATTTAGAGAAAAATAGACATCAATGTTTTGATTTATTTCAATTATTGTATAAGGTCTAATTTTCAATAAAACTATCAATTAATTCTGAATAAAATTATTATTTTATAATTTTTCTTGTGATAGTTACCGATTACATAGCCTGTGAATGAATGGTTATATTTTTGCTATGTGTATTTGGTGTATGAGATGTCTGATTTCGGTTCTCATTAACCTTAATATTCGATCTCATATGATGTGATCCTTATGGTTTGTGTGTCTTTTTGATTTAGCGGGATTAAGTTCTATCCCATGTTGGTAGGCTTTATCAAAGGATCATAAGGTATTCCGATTGAAACTCATATGTGAAAAGTCACAATATGTTGAATCAATTTATGTTTACATGAGTTGTGTTTAGCATAACATATGTGTTCCAGGTTTTCAACTTTTGTTATTGGCACGCATTAGTTAAAACCGTTTTAACCTTTCTCTGGTAAAGGTTGCTTTTGTTGTTGTTCTTTTGTTCTTGCGAGAGGATGACAACACACTGGGGGGGAGTTCTTATTTGAACTTGTGCTTAATGATATATCTTTCTGGGGAGAAGAGGCTGTGGAATTTGAGGTAACGAATTTGTTAGTTAATCGTTTTCCTGTTTAAGAAAAGCATGTTTATATTGCATATATTTTGCTTTTGCTTAACAAAATTTCGGTACAATTGATATGTTCCATTATATTGTGTATGGATGTGTGTGTGTGATTCAATTTTTTCCGGTTAAGAAAAATTGTGTCAATTTATTTGGCTTATTGTTTGGTATCTTCTTTATTGTTGGGTATCAAGTGTTTTTGCTTAACGAAATTCGGTGCAATTGCGGTGCTATAATGTTTATGTTTGTTTCAATTGCTTCCGGTTAAGAAAATAATTATGCAAGTCAATTTATTTTGGTTTGTATGTATTGTTTATGGATTAACAAAATACAGGATCATTTGTTTAGTCCAATTGATTCTGGATAAGAGAAACCAAGTTAATTATGATCTTAGTTAGACTTATCAAATTGGAGGATACATTTATTCAAGTCTAATTGAATACCTTGACAAGAAAAACTAGTTAACTAACCTAGTGATTGTCTTGTCTAAAGAGAAAGGTCTAAGTTATTGTCTGAATAATTAGAGCCTGATGAGAGAAATAAAGTTAATTCTGATCTTTATTTTGGTCTTATCGAAATAAGCGGTTGTACATACACAATCGGTTTAACAAGGGAATTAAGTTTCTTAGTCGATTTGTTAAACTATTAGGTAAAATTACTTCGGGCAATTGTTTCCTTGATAACAAATTAAAACTAAATTACTTGTAATTTTGGTTTTAATATTGGACATCTAAAGTGGTATGTGAAACCTTTGTGCTTAACTCTTATATGTTGTTTACAAGTCTTTTAGATTTGTAAGATCCTTTCGGTTTGTCCTTTATTTGCTCGAACCTTTGTCATTTTGTGACAAAAAGGGTTAGAAATATATGGAGTAAAAAAGTTATTTTCAATCCCCAAGGAAAGGACAATTGTGCTTAAACGTTATATCTAACGAAGAGTAAAGCATTGACTAGGGGGGGGGGACATATCATATTGTTGTTGTAGTAATTATGACTACAAAAAGGGGAATAACAAAGATGTTCGGATTGAGTATTTACCCAGCTTACCTTTAGGGGGAGTAAAAGCTTTTGTTATTCAAATGTCAACAACTGCGTTTATTGATTAAATATATGCAGGTTATTGTGCTGTTGAACTTGGAATCAAGCGTATGTAAAATGAATTATTTTGTAATTTGTTTATCCATATGTAATAAGAGTTTTGTCACTAAAATTGACAAAGGGGGAGATTGTTAGAGCATAGATCGGTTGAACTCACCAAGCGTTGATATGTCAAGTTTGGTTGTTATATTTTAGTATCAAAACTCATCTAGAATCGCTTGATTAAATACTAAAGTCAACTTCGTTTAGGTTAGACTAGAAAGTCTAGGAATGTTGAGGCATACAAGTATTACTCTGAAGACCTGAAGATTGTGAAGAAGTCGAGAACTACAACGACGACATCATCCTTCCACTTGAGGTTAGTAATATTGACTTGAACTGTTTCATTCCTAACGTATCTTTCAAGTCGTGCTATATTGAAAACATAACTGCGAAGCTGTATATACTGTACATATTGTATAATACTCTAGTGATGTGACATGATCATAGTATTAGGGAATTACACTACGAAGTATAACGCTTATCTTTTGAACTTCGTATATATGACATCGACATAATCTTGTATATATTGTTATGATTATGTGAATTGTTTATGGTTGAAATAAAAAGATTGTGGTGTATTTGGGTACCTTCGTCTTTTCAAAGAATAAGGCTTATGATTGAATTTTATTAGTGAGGTAACTTAGTACTTTTACCTAGTTGAGACACCCCTTATCTCGTTAGTCTAGGTGGGTGAAAGTAATGGTAGGCCTAAAATAATTCCTATAGGCCCCAAACTAGCCAAGTTGTTCTGAAGTATAGTTATACGCTTTTCTACATTTATATTGTGGGATTTTATAACAAAAAGTGGTTTCTATATGCCTAGAGTTCCCTATTTTCCTCATACACTTTTCCTATTTGCCACTCACATAAATTATCACCCCAACTTTTCCTATTTACGACCCATATAAATTTTAAAATATCTTAAATACCACCTATCTTGACTTTTTCTTTACACCCAATAATAAAACCACCACAATAGCCGAAGGAAAACAACAACAAAAACTCTTAGTTATAAATTATTTCTTCTTATTTATCTCCCCCATCGACCAACTTCTTATACTCCATCTCCGTCAACCGACCACCACCTTTACCAGTGTCTTTTCTTTTGATAAATAAATAAAAAAAACTTGAAAAAACAGTTGAACATTAATGGTTATATTCTGGACAACTGCGACGAAGGAACAGTCGTAGATTGTCTACTGCGATTGTTGTCAGTCGTTCAAGTAGTGACGACTGAAATAAAAGATCATAAATTTGTGGTGGTTAAATTCTGGAAGACTAAGAGTGTCTGAGACAGCAGTATTCTGAACGACTACAAAAATGACTACGACGGTTCTGGACAGTCGTAGTTTGGATGACTATAAATGCTCCTCCTTATAGATTTGACTACCTAATCTGAAATTCATTTCATCAATTAATTTAATACTTCTATAATTTATTAGCATATTAAGTATCATCTATTAACACAAATAAATAAATTGAATACTTTCTTGGTTTTGATAGATTCAAAACAAATAAGAATGATTATAGGGAATCAATGAGGAAGAAGGAAAGTGGTAATAGTTGAAGTCAAATTTAATTTGTCTTTTGTAGGTGGTAAATATGATAAAAAAAAATATACTTTGAACCAATCTGCCTCCCACAGATTAATCATATATATATGATTTCCTTTCACAATCAAATAGTTTGATCAAAGGTAATGGAAATCGATAACAATAGACGAAGTCTAGCTAACCTCAAAATACGGACTTATGCAACCAAAAGTGCATCCTAGATCATTATTCACCTCACAAGTATAAAATCTGTGGAATCAACAAAGTTTGAGATGAATAGAACTTTGATGATTTCTATCTATCTTGATCAAGTGAGAAGCTCAACAATCGATCAAGATCAGGATGCACGAGTTATCAAGGAAAGATAACTGGACCTAGCTTCACGAATCCATATGAAATCTTTGTAGTCGTTAAACCCTAAAAGGTTTAGGAAGAGAACGACTCTAGATATAACTAGGACACACCAAAAAGTAGTGTCGGGATTCAAAGATCCCAGTTGCTTGAAATTCCCATTTTGTAAACATTCAAAGCATAGGTTGCTTTAGGTTTAAGCTAAGATAGCTTTGGAACCAAGCAAACAATATCCACTGTTAGATGAATCCTAAAATATGATTTTCATAAACAAGATATACACTCTGGTTAGGTAAAACCATAACTGAACCGTGTACAAAGACTACGTTCAACGTGGTTAGCCGAAACTAGCCGATTTGAACTTAAAAGCTTAATACTCATTTTCATGAACACTTACAACATTATTCTTGAGTCACAATCATGTGATAAAATAAGTCTAGTGTTTTAGAGAATTAATGAAATGTTAATTATCTAATAGAAATAATTTAATCGCACTTGAAGATAATCGACATGGTTGGTAAATGCACAAAGTACAAATACCATTACAGTTTGTGACCCAGGTCAGTCAGAGTACGTGAAAATAATCGCACTTGAAGATAATCGACATTATTCTTGAGTCACAATCATGTGATCAAATAAGTCTAGTGTTTTAGAGAATTAATCAAATCTTAATTATCTTGTAGAAATAATTTAATCTCACTTGAAGATAATCGACATGGTTAGTAAATGCACAAAGTACAAATACCATTGCAGTTCGTGACTCAGGTCAGTCAGAGTACGTGTACCGATTTGTAAGCATTTAACCAAACCAAGTTTTGGAGTTATCAAAACTATTTAGGTATGCGTACCGGTTTGGAAACCTTAAGACTATGACCGGTTCTAGAGTTCACATAACTATTTTGGTTTGCGTACCGGTATGGGTACTAAACCGAGTTCGGGAACACATTACCATTTTGGTACGTGTACCAGTTTATATACTAATCCCGGTTCCATAACCACAGTTCCAAAATGGTTTGCATACGAGTATGCGTACCGATCCGATTCACGAGTTAAACAGATTTTCACATGATGTGCATAAGAATATGCGTACCACAAATATGTAAGTCGATATATAACTCCTCCGCTACGTGTACAAGTACATGTAATACGGGTTCAGACATATAACAATTTTCCTGTTTGTAAGACTGATAACACTGTCTTGTATCCGAATCTATAGTAGTTTTATATTTCTCTCTAAATCGATTCGAAACATTCCCGAATAACATCAATGACACATATCACTGTTCCATGATTTTTTTGAATGATAAAACTTGAATCATGATTTTGATTCCGAACAATAAGTTGTCTAAAAAATTCATCAAGTATGAACTAATGTTCATTAAGCTTAGTCATTATTTTTCGAGAACTAATTACCAAGATAAACTTGACTCGAAATTCTTGTCTATGCATAATAGTCTAATTAGTTATGCAACATCGTCTCAATGATGGAAAAATGAATATAACTTGAGATATAGGTGGTTCAGTCTTCACTTACCTTATGTTGATGAAGTTCTCCAAAAGATTTGGTTGATATTCTCCTTCAAACGGTAGAACGCAATGATGACTGCCGTGATCCATTGTTTCTCAACAACATTTCTATCCTAGTCCGAGACTTAACTAATTGTAGACTAGAAATCAAGATATAGTTTTGACAACTAAATTTGATAAAAATATTGAGATAGCAACACTTATGAGTTCGACCGAGAAATGCTCTAACAATAAACCAATATAAAGCATTCACAATTATTGATATATTCCTCCTTGACATTTTGATCATAATAAGATGATGAAGTCTCTAATACTATAGTTTTATATATATAACTTCACATGTTATGTTTTTAATCAGAAAAAACTTGAAAGCAATGATATAAAAATGGAAACAAGTCAAGTCATGTATTACTAACCTCAAGTGGAAGGATGATGTCTTCGTTGATGTCGATACGTTTTCGGATTCTTCGGGTCTTAAAAGTAATACTTGTAACAACCAGCCTAGGTTAACTGATTGTAAAGTATATATCTAAACATAAAAGAGTAAAACATTGACCAAGAGGGAGAAACATATATATCGTGTTGTGTAGTATTACATACTACAGAATTGAATAACAAGTATGTTCAGATTGAATATATGCTTATCTCATCTTTAGGAGGGGGTGGGTAGAGTTTTTGTTATTCAAATGCTTCAACATCGGTATGCTTGTTGAATATTTGCATAACTTTGTGTTATTGAAACTTGGAATCAAGCGTATGAAGATAAAGTTAAGAGAATGTTATGTAATATAATATCTTTGTATATTGATTATTGTATTCTCCATTTTGTTTCTAAAATTGACAAAGCGGGAGATTATTAGAGCATTGCTCGGTTGAACCTACCAAGCGTCGGTATGTCAAGTTTGGTTATCAACTTTAGTTCCAAAACTCGAAGCTACATGATATGATTACTAGACTCAACTTCATTAGGTTAGACTAAGAACATAAAATTTTTGATACCTTCTCTTGTTACTCATGAAGAACCTGAAGATGTATCGCCATCAATGAACACATCACCCTTCAGTTCGAGGTTAGTAACAATAGGCTTGACTTGTTCCATTTATATGTTTGTTCTTTCAAGTCAATATTTGTTGAAAACATAACATACGAAGTAAATTTTTATTACTTGTTGAAAAAACGGGGGTACAACAACCACACCCAATATTTCGCTTAGCAATCTGTATGGACAACTCAAATATAATTCCAAGAGAATCAACTAGACAGTCAGACTCAATCAATGGAAATATATCCAAGAGTTGTATCTCTGTTTCACAATGTAATCATCAAATTAAACAGATAAAAATCCATGAGCCTGATTATTATGTGAAACAACTTGAACGGTACCAAAGACCAATGTTCAAGTGTCAATCAATTTATATCAACAACCAAAGGTTGGATTAACTAATTGATTGATCTTACGCACAACCTGTGATATTTCAATTATATAAAAAAATATAATGCGGAAAAGAAATAACACAGACACCATAAGTTTTGTTAACGAGGAAACCGCAAAAGCAGAAAAACCCTGGGACCTAGTCCAGATTTGAACACCACACTGTATTAATCCGCTACAGACACTAGCCTACTCCAAGTTAACTTCGGACTGGAATGTAGTTGCGCCCTAACCAATCTCACACTGATCAAGGTACAGTCGCGTTCCTTATGCCTCTAGAACCACGCCGGATTCTTCGCACTTGATTCCCTTAGATGATCTCACCCACAACTAAGAGTTGCTACGACCCAAAGTCGAAGACTTGATAAACCAATCTGTCTCACATAGAAAAGTCTATTGTATAGATAAATCTGTCTCCCACAGATAAACCTATGAGTTTTGTTCCGTCTTTTGATAAATCAAGGTGAACAGGAACCAATTGATATACCGGACTTATATTCCCAAAGAAAAGCCTAGAAATATCAATCACCTCACAATAATCTTAATCGTATGGTAGCGAAACAAGATATTGTGGAATCACAAACGATGAGACGAAGATGTTTGTGACTACTTTTTATCTTTCCTATCAGAGATTAAATCTCGAGAAAATCTTAGAGAAGATAGTACTCAATCACTATAGAAAACAACAAGATCATAACACGCAACTAGAGAGAAAATAGTTGGGTCTGGCTTCACAATCCCAAAGAATTCTTCAATTCGTTAACCTACAGGGTTTCGTGAAAAACCTAAGGTAAAGAAGAATCGACTCTAGTCGCAACTAGTATCACACAGGAGGTATGGGGATTAGGTTTCCCAGTTGCTAGAGTTATCCTTTATATAGTTTTCAAATCAGGGTTTGATAGCTTTGAAACAAAGCAATCAATATTCACCGTTAGATGAAACCTGATCTAAGAGCCAAGCTAAGTTTGCTTGAAACCAAAGAAATATCTCTCCACCGTTAGATGGTCTTAGCTTGTTACACACAAATGAAATGTACCTTCATTTAGATATGGGTAACCGTACCTAAACGTGTACACCTTGTTGGCTCAACAATAGTTAACCGAAGTTAGCCATATGAATACTTTCTTATCAACCATATTCATCTTATCAACAACTAGTTCAAATGACTCAAATGAAACTAGTTATAGAGTTGTTCAATTGTTTATATTCTCATAAAAGTATACAAGACACAATTGAAGCAAAATCGGTTTTGATTCAATCGAATCAAGTCATGAACATTATAGCCACGGTTTGCAAAAGATTTCATTCCTTATTATATAAATGTATTAGTTCATGAACAAACCGATTCTAGAACTTAACCCACTCAAGTATGCAAACGGGTACGCATACTTAAGTAGCCGGACTTGGACTATGTCCGACAGTATGCAAACGAGTATGCATACTATCACACATCCAAAACAACAGTTGAATTAGTACGCGTACGGGTACGCATACAAAAGTTCCCGGACTTAAACTGAGTTCGCCAGTACGCGTACAGATACGTATACCAAGGCTCCCGGACTTTACCTGACCTTCCCAGTACGCATACGGGTATGCATACTATACCGGTCTTGGATAAACATATATGCAAGTACGCATACTATGTTTGTAATCCAATTATGGTTAAGTGTTCTAAACTCTATTTCAATCATTGAAACATTCTTAGAGGATGACAATAGTTGTTTTCACTAACTATTAGCATCAAAGCGATTTTCAAGTTATTGAAATAATCAATACAAAACATTCCGAGTCTACATCAAATGATTGTATCACACAAATCATGTAAGATGTTACTTGGCGATTTTCACATGATCATCTTTTGACTTGTGTCAAGAATATAAGATGAACTTGGTTGAAGCAAAAGCTTACCAACACATATTTTGAGAAACATGTAAGCGAGTTAAACTCAACTCGAAATATCAAATGTGTATAATCGACGAATACTATATAGTAATATGACTTTTGTCTCAAGAAGGAGATAGAGTAGAAATAGACTTTCTGAGTGATAGATGAGTTTCAGTCTCCACATACATTTTGTCGATGAAGTTCCACAATCTCTCCTTAGTAGTTCTTCGTCTTCAATTGATGAACGTCATGAAATCTAAAGCTCAACTACACAATCTATCCTAGTCCGGGACGTTACTATAAGTAGACAAGAAATCAAGACTTATAGTTTTGATCACTAAACTTGACAAACAAGCTTGAGATAGCAATGCTTGCGAGTTCGGCCGAGCAGTGCTCTAACAATCTCCCCTTTTGTCAATTTTAGTGACAAAACTATCAATATATATGGATTACAAAATAAATAAACTTTGTAGCTTCTCATCCAAATGTTTGATCTCCTTGGTTCTTCAACATTACTCGAAATCTTCGTCACTTCCAAGTACTCCATGATTCTAAATGTGTTCAACTCAGCATCATAGTTGTTGAAGATCTATAACTATGACAATGAAAAAATAGTTGCTCTCAATCATTGATATACAGTGTCATAGTATTATTACACAGCATCAAAGTTCAATTGTATCACAACTTTGACAACAATACTATGGTGATATGTATCACTCCCCCTTAGTCAATACTTTATCTCACATGAAAACCACTCCCCCTTACATAATGATCCGTAAACCATATGTATTTGTAGTGTGAACTACACATTAATTCTCCTCCTTTTTGTCAATATAAATTGGCAAAGGTACGAAAACTAGTGAGATCCTAATGAAATTTTCATAGAGATACTTCATGACCAAAAGAGAACATATCAACTTGTTTCGATGATTTCACATAGTCGAAACTAGTGTATTCAACAAGGAGTTTATAAAGTTACAAGAAAACTCCTACAATATTCCACAGCCGCACTCGCCACAAAGATTTGGCAATTAAGCACAAGTTGAAAAAGAACTCTCCCCCATAAAATGTCATTCCCGAAAGAACAACAAGAGCGACCTTACTTTCACAAGAAAAGAAGGATTTCTTTGGACATTAACAAATAATCATGAAACATGAATTTGTATCCAAAATAATCAATTAAATTAACTGATAGACGCATTTATGTGTCTATTTTCATCTCTATTGTGTATATTGTTGGTACCCATTTTTGTACTAATTTTGGTATTTTACCCCTCTGTAGGTGTTTTTGGAGAAATAGGCTTTTGCGGCGAAATTGGCTCGAAAAGTTGATAAATGCACCCAAAGGACACCTGCTATTCGGATTTTCAGTTTGGATAAGGGGCGCTCACTTGCTATGCGCATCTCAAAAATTACTATTTCCGCCCCAGTTGCTAAAGGGAGAACAGCCACGGATAAGGGGAGGTCATCCTCTTCGTTTTTTTTGAAATTCTGAAAAAGGCGGGAAAACTTTGTTCTACGCCTGCAGATTTGGGATTTGGCTTTTGAGCGAGTTTGAAGGAGATTTAATCGCAGAAAACAATTGGGTTGAACGTGATTAAGCTAAACAGGCCTGGTATGGTGTTTTTATTCGACTAACTTGGGCTGAATAATCGAGACTCGTTAAAACAGGGAAGAGTTATCGGGTTTGTTAAGTTTTGATTATTTGGGGAAGTTACGCGTAGAAAAGGAAGATATATCCTATGGGATTGTTTTATGATCAACTGAGAGGAGTTTGGAGAGAATCATACGCGTACAGAGGTGAGAAAAAGGGAAATAATCCCGTGTCTTGGGTTGGAAGTAAAACAGAGATAAAAGGAAGTTATTCTCGAGTTTTCTTGTCCCCTGCCATGTATAAAAGAGTTGGTTCGAGTCCTAGGAGGGAGAGGAACACTTTGGGGGAAGTTTAGAGCCTTAGAGAAGCGGAAAAAATCAACTGGAGGAGAACGCGTTCTGCTGCTGCTGCTGTTGCCGGAGAAGACGAAGAAGAACATACGACCCACATAGAACAGTCGCATACAAGTATCGTAGTTCAACTGCAGCACCTGGGTATCGTTTATAAACAGTTTCCTGCAGTCACAGAAGACCTTTACCGACGATTTTGTCTTCTGTTTTAGACCTTCAGCGACTACAGTGTAATCTTTTACTCTTTTAATCAACTTTTGATCTATAAATATGTACTTTGAGCAAGTGATTAATATGAGGAGCTAAACCCCTTAACCGAGGCGACGGAGGAAGCCATTGATCCATGAAAAGTGGTATAATTCTATTTTAATTATTTTTGCAATTTCTTATATGATTATTTGCTTTGATTGAGAATTGATTGAATGATTTTTCTTAAACAATTGTGATTTCTCTTGATAGATTATGCTTAGACCTATGTTTTTGATATTCTATGCTTTCGAAATACATTTGTTATTCCAAAAATCTACTTTTGCAAAATATTAGAATCACTTTAAACGTAAAAAATTGCATGATTATTAATTAGATTAAATCACATAAAATTGGTTAATGGTGGAATCCAGAGTCTCGGTGTTTTTTATATTTTTGATACAACTTATTTAATTGTTGAGTTTAATTTGAGTCTAAAAAAAAATCCTTCACAAGTCTTAGAGTTCGAATCTTATAAACACTATTTCTACAACAAAATTAAAACACATCAATTTTTGGCTTAAAATTCACATCAACTTAAAATCCTTCACAAGTCTTAGAGTTCGAATCTTATTACCACTTTTTACAACAACTTAAAATTCACATCAGTCAACAGCGGCATTTATGGATTGAATGTATTTTCATCTCTTTTGTGTTTTAATAATCTTAAAATTAAAACACATCTCTTGTGATAGACGCATTTATGTGTCTATTTTCATCTCTTTTGTGTATACTGTTAGTACCCATTTCTGTACTAATTTTGGTATTTTATCCATTTGTAGGTGTTTTTGGAGGAATAGGCTTTTGCGGCGAAATCGGCTCGAAAAGTTGTTAAAGGTACCTGGGAAGACATTTGCTATTCGGACTCTCATTTTGGATAAGGGGTAACCAATTTCCAAGCAGCTGCTAAAAAACAGACCGGGACTGGATAGGGGGAGGTCACATTTCTTCACATTTTCAAAAACAGAAAACTAGCGGGAAAAATTTCTTTTCACAGACGGATTTAGAGTTGGATTGTTGATCGATTTTTATGGAGATTAAAGGGCTGAATTTGATTGGGTTTGCTCCTATGGACCTAACAGGCGAGGTAAGGGTGTTGGAATGGATCCAAAGTGGCTAGAACTCGAATTGGAGGCGAAAAAAGGTTAAAAATATCACGGTTAATTTTGGGCAAGTTTCTTGGTTTATTTATGGAAACTTACGTGAAGAAGAGGAAGGAAACTCTTCTTAGAGATTTGATTCTATCACAGGAAGAGTTTGGACAGCTTGGATTGACTGAGGAGACGTGCAGCTGATGAGAAAAAGGAATTATCGTGACTTGTTGGGGAGGAAAAAATCAAAGATATTCTCGAATTTTCCTTACTCTATTATGTATAAAAGGGTTGGTCCGAATCCTAGGAAGGGAACCAAGACCTTACGGGAAAGTTTAGAGCCTTAGAGAAGCCAGAAAAATCATTAGAAGAAGATTGGGTTTCTGCTGCTGCCGGAGAAGACGAAGAACACAGAACAGCGGAAAAAGAAAGTCGCAGAAACTGTGACCGTAGCTTTCAAATTCTATACCCTTTGTAACAATTTTTCCAACAGTTAGCTTCAGTTCGCAACAGTTTCTTCTGTAACAGTAGGTTCTGTAACAATTATATTAGTTACAGAATCCGCTGCTTAGCACTTTTCACTCTTTTAATCAACTTTTGAACACCAAAGATGTATTTTGAGCAAGTGGTTAATATGAGGAGCTAAACCCCTTACCCGAGGCGACGGAGGAAGCCATTGTTCCATGAAAAGTGGTATAGTTCTATTTTAATTATTTATTGCAATTATTTTACATGATTATTTGCATAGAACTTAAAAGAAAAATTGGTTTTTATTGAGTAGTTGTGAAGTGTTTTGATGGGACATGCTTGTTTTTAATACTTTTGATGTTTCATGCTTCGTGCTTACAATTATTACTTCAAAAATCTATTAAAGGCAAAATATTAGAATCACTTTAAAAGAAAAAATTGCATGAATATTGATTAGAATTTATCACTTAATTGGTCAATGGTGGAATCCAGAGTCTCGGTATTTTCTTATTATTGTTGAAACAACTTTATTTAATTTTCGAAAATCCTTCACAAGCCCGAGTTGAACGAACTCTTCTTATCACTTTTTACAACAACTTAAAATTCACATCAATTTTTGGCGCCGCCAACGCGGACTTGTTTTTAGGGTTTTAGATTTATTTTTATTTTTATTTATTTTTGTTCTATTTTACGTTTTTGGGTATTTGTCTTTTGTCTACAGGTTTTGGAACGTAAAGAAAAAAATTGAGCCAAGGAGTTTGGTGAATTCGTAAAGACTTGGAGCAAAAGATTAAAGCAAAAAGAACGGAAAAGAAGACAACTTTATTGTAGTTATTTTTATTTTATTTTTTATTTTTTTATTATTTTACGGTTTTGTTTCTTTTTTTAGAAAAAAAAAAAAAAATTTGTATTAGGGTTTCTTTATTATTTTGTAATTTTTCTTTTCTTTTTTTTGGACTTTGGACACTATTTTTATTTTTTATTTTTATATACCCTACGGAAGGGTATCCTTAAATATAAAAACTGTTTGCAGAGAAGGAGGACAATTACGATATTATCTCTGCACCTTGGGTTCGTACACTGACACAGGAGTCAGTGGCCCGAGTCGACTATAACCGATTCATCCCCCGTCTGGAACGGGAGGTAAGATTCTGAACACTCGCGAATCTCCTGTCAGCGAGTTACTGTATTCCTTAAGGTGCATATATGCTGAGGAATTGAATACGGACGTTTATTTTCCTAGTAAAGGGCAAGGCCTGGCCATACAAGATAAGGGTTCGGATTTCATCACCGTTCTCTTCTTGCCCGCCTTAGGAAAACAATACCGAACGCGAACCTAAGCTTAAAATATTGACTAGAACGAGACCGATAGGGTAACGAGCTTATAGGAAAGTCGTTCAAAAGGATCGTATTGGGTATCTTGTTAGCCTAACTCAAAGTTCAGGAAGATTACTGTAAGTCGATTAGAGCCGCCTTGTAACCCAGGGAAGCGTTGCCAAAGAGGTGGGGGTATCAAAGATCCTCTGAGCTTCTCCTACTTCTCTTCGACTTACTTTATTCGGATCGTCCTACGAGGTTTGCTAAAATTATACCCAGTTGCCTCTTGGAAGAGTAGAAGCTGGTCTAGAAACAATCTAAGTGGAGCCATCATGCTTTTTGTTTGCTAGAAATCAATAGGGTTGATTTGGTTGAGTCGTCCTTGATTTGCGATTGATTATCCTTCCAATTTAGGGAATTCTTGTATGCCTGAACATAAAAGAGACGCCCTAGGTAGATTTGTTAAAGAACAACCTCGTAGTTCTAAGCGTCTCGATTACCTTGACCTAGAAGGTCCGATTTTCGGAGAGTCCTGTTTTGAACGTACTCCTTTTACTGAGGAGAGAATCCCCAATACTCCGATAGCACCAGAAATGGCTACTTTGAAAGCTTTATTAAATCCGACTAGGACTACTCGTCCCTCGTGTATTAAGTTAGATGACACAGAAGCCACCTATGAACTTAAACCTGGGACCATACAGATGCTCCCAATCTTTTTAGGGAAAGAAAATGAAAACCCCTATTTCCATGTTAGGGATTTTGAAGAAATTTGCAGTACCCTAAGAATTAGAGGCTTAGATGATGATGCTTTGAAACTTAGGTTATTTCCTTTTTCCCTGAAAGATAAAGCCAAATCGTGGTTGTATAGTTTGACTGCTGAGTCAATCGAAACATATGAACAACTTACATCTGCCTTTTTCAATAAGTTTTTCCCTAGGCACAAAATATCGTCTATTAGGACGCAAATCTGCACATTCTCACAACAAGAGGGAGAATCTTTGTATAGGTATTTGGAAAGGTTCAATGATTTGTTAACACAATGTCCTCACCATGGTTTAGAAAAGGTTAGGCTAGTTCAGATCCTTTATGAGGGTTTAGATTATTCCAAAATAACCACGGTAGAAGCTTTGTGTACAGGTGGGTTTGAGAACCAAACTGTTGATGCAGCAATGGCATTTTTGAATGAAGCCGCCGAAAAGACCCAACAATAGGAAAATAGTAGGGAACCCCGGAAAACAATTCTTCTAAACAGAGGAAACGTTAATAGGGTAGAAGGAAGCTATGAATCAGATGCCAAGATTGCAGCGATAGCTAAAAGGTTAGAAGCTCTAGAAATGGGTCGCACTAGTGGTAGATTGGAGCCTTTTTGGGAAGGCCAGAATAATGCAGAGCAAGCCAATGCTCTTTATAATAACACTAGATTCGATAATCGTCAGAAATTTGACCCATATTCAGAAACCTATAATCCTGGGTGGAGAAACCATCCGAACTTTTCATGGTCTAAAAGGTCAGTTTAGTAACTCTAATGCTACCCCAGATTTTAGTTATGCTAAGAATCCTTCAGGGCTAGCTCAATTTCAGAATCAATCAGATAAGAGAATCCTAAGCCTAGAGGAGTCTATCGTGTTGTTAACTCAACAAACTGCAAAACTTCAGCAATCAGTAGAACAAAGTCTACAAGTTAGTAACAAGATAGGACAAGAAAATAGTCAGGCTATTTCCGAGTTGAGAACCCAGATTAGTTTGATAAATGAGTCTTTGAGAGAAAAAGGTAGGTTTCCTAGTCAAACACAACCCAACCCTAGAGGAGTTCATGAAGTAAATATAAAACAATTGAATGTTATTAGAACCCTTAGGAGTGGTAAAATTGTAGACAACAAGGTAACCATGCCCGATAGTGAACCTACTGTAGTTCACCCCTCAGGACCACCCATAGCTGAAGAGACCGATAAAGTTTCTGATGATGTAAATTCGGTCCCTGGGAGGTCTAATTTTGTACCTAGAGCCCCATTTCCACAGCTACTAGTACCAACAAAGAATGAATCCAACTTTAATGACATTATGGAGGTTTTTAAGAAAGTTACCATAAACCTTCCGTTACTAAAAGCAATTAGGCATCTTCCGCCTTATGCCAAGTTCCTCAAGGATATGTGTACGCGAAAGCGAAAGCTTAGTGTCCCTAAAAAAGCCTTTTTAGACTGTCATGTAAGTTCGATCATTCAGGACACCACAACTCCTAAGTATAAATACCCAGGTGCCCCTACCATTGCTTGCACGATAGGAAAACACAGGGTAGAAAAAGCTTTACTTGACTTAGGAGCTAGTGTGAACTTACTTCCGTACCATGTGTACTTACAACTGGGACTTGGTGAATTGAAACCCACCAAGATAACACTGCAATTAGCTGATAGGTCTGTTAAAATTCCTCGTGGTGTGATAGAAGATGTTCTTATTGAGGTCGACAAGTTTATTTATCCTGTGGATTTTGTAGTCCTAGATACACAACTTGTCCCTGACCCATAGAATCAAATACCGGTGATTTTAGGTCGCCCATTTTTAGCCACGTCTAATGCCGTTATCAACTGTAGGACCGGACTTATGAACATATCCTTTGGTAATATGACCACTGAACTAAATGTCTTTAATGTTACTAGACAACCTTATGATGATTTAGAGGAAGTGAATATGATTAGTACTTTAGTTCAGGATCTAGTTCAGGATAATTGGGACGACACTTTGTTTGGTGATTCTTTAGATGAATTTGATGAGACAATTATCTTAGGTAAGATAGATAACCAAACTTTAGAACTAGAAGAAGCTCTCGAATATTTTAAGGACTCTACAGACCCAGAAATTCAGTCACTAGTGTTAGGTCTTTCTGTGAGTAATGATGACCCTAAGTTTGGGGGTAGAGAACTGGAAGAAGCTCTTGAGTATTTTAAAGACTCTGAGGATCAGGAAATTCAAGCAATAATTAGAGGTTTGTCTGAGAATACTGACTACCCTAATTTTGGGGGTAGTGATGGTCAAGTATCCTTATTAGAAGTCCCTAACTTGGGACTCGAGTCCAGTGTGCCTGAGGTATTACTTGAGTCTATCCCGACTCCACAACCCGATCCTCCTGATACTGTCCAAGAATTGGGAACTCATAGTTCGGAAAAATATGTTTGTCAAGACACTCACATGAAGCCTAAGAGGGCGTCACAGATAAACCCAGTTGTCTTGCAAGAAAGTTTAGATCAGGTTGTGCTCCGTCTGTTAATTTTTCTAATCCTGTGCAGTTGTCTCATATTAGTGGCAGTGTTGTTTGGTTTTGATGACCCACAGTTATTTCGACTACTGATATATGATTTGAAAAGTAATTAGCAATTTTATGGTACTTGATGTCTGGCTGAAGACCTGAAACTTAGCACTTCTTGGGAGGTAACCCATGCTCATGCAACACTGTAATATCTTTCCTTAACTCTTTTGCTTCAAATGGTAATAGTTTCTCCTTGTTCATGCTTTTAATTTTATATTTAGAACATTGAGGACAATGTTAGATTTAAGTTTGGGGGTATGGGAGAAACTTTTTAGTTGCGTTATAAACTCCAGAGCCTAGAAATTTATGCCTATTAAGGATGGCACTAACCAATCTAAGTGGATGGAAGCATTTTGGTTTAAGAGTTGAGGGACCAATCTGATTAGATGGAAACATCTAAAAGAGTCTATTCATAAAAGCACAGAGCTCAGGTGTTAGAAATAACATGATAGTTTCGCCATATCTCGTTGAGTCCTTTTCATTTCTATTTTTATTTTCTTTTCTTTTAAAAATATATTTCTCTAAGTGATTAGGTGGGGCTCACGATTCAAGTTGTTACCAATGCTAGGATGAAATAGAGTTATTGAGATACCAAAAAAAAAAAAAACAGACCAATTAGACCAATCGGAATAAATTTTAACACTTGGATAGCAATATGTGTGTGTTCTCCCTGTCTCCGTCGCCTAAACAAGCGTGGAACGCAGGATCCATGGGAATTACCATGTAATCTGCTGACAAGAGGCATGCGCTTGGTTCCATAAGATCTAATCATGTCGTTAGTTCTAAAAAATAAAAAAATAAAAAATAAAAAATAAATGTGTGTTCAATAAATCGACCGCTGGTTCCCTTGTATATGCCAGACGAGTTGATCTAGAATTAGGATTATCAACCACTGGTTCCCTTGTATATGCCAGTTGTGTTGATATTAGTCAGACCGGTATCTCAGTCCATTAGGATAGGTTCATCTTGGTGGAGGCCTTCAGACAGATATGAGAAAACACCGTTCTCCTAGTCAACATCAAAACCAGCTATGTTTTTCTATATCCATCTCTTAATCTTTCCATGTGATTTGTTGACTCCGGATATTGATGTCCATAGTGCAACTATCTTAGTAGAGCTCTGTCACTTATATATGAATTTTAGTATACTTGAGTGCAAACTCATATACAACAATTGGAATTTCGCATCAGGGTACTTCCTCCCGTAATCAATAAGTATGCCAACCAAGGAGGTTCTTTAGTGCATTCTAAGGTTCTGCGTACATAGCTAGGGTCTGGAGTAAAGGTTTTGTGGGTACACCTCTGGTAAACCCTCCCTAGACTATAACTCGTCCACTAGGGCCACCTAGGGGTTTAAAGGCTTATTGCACATGCTAAGTGCAATCGACGATGCCTGCGACAGTGAGTTAGGATTTTATTTTGTAGTTTTGATTTGCTCGGGACTAGCAAATAATAAGTTTGGGGGAATTTGATAGACGCATTTATGTGTCTATTTTCATCTCTTTTGTGTATACTGTTAGTACCCATTTCTGTACTAATTTTGGTATTTTATCCATTTGTAGGTGTTTTTGGAGGAATAGGCTTTTGCGGCGAAATCGGCTCGAAAAGTTGTTAAAGGTACCTGGGAGGACATTTGTTATTCGGGCTCTCATTTTGTATAAGGGGTAACCAATTTCCAAACAGCTGCTAAACACAGACCGGGACTGGATAGGGGGAGGTTACATTTCTTCACATTTTCAAAAACAGAAAACTAGCGGGAAAAATTTCTTTTCACATACGGATTTAGGGTTGGATTGTTGATCGATTTTTATGGAGATTAAAGGGCTGAATTTGATTGGGTTTGCTCCTATGGACCTAACAGGCGAGGTAAGGGTGTTGGAATGGATCCAAAGTGGCTAGAACTCGAATTGGAGGCGAAAAAAGGTTAAAAATATCACGGTTAATTTTGGGCAAGTTTCTTGGTTTATTTATGGAAACTTACGTGAAGAAGAGGAAGGAAACTCTTCTTAAAGATTTGATTCTATCACAGGAAGAGTTTGGACAGCTTGGATTGACTGAGGAGACGTGCAGCTGATGAGAAAAAGGAATTATCGTGACTTGTTGGGGAGGAAAAAATCAAAGATATTCTCGAATTTTCCTTACTCTATTATGTATAAAAGGGTTGGTCCGAATCCTAGGAAGGGAACCAAGACCTTAGGGGAAAGTTTAGAGCCTTAGAGAAGCCAGAAAAATCATTAGAAGAAGATCGGGTTTCTGCTGCTGTCGGAGAAGACGAAGAACACAGAACAGCGGAAAAAGAAAGTCGCAGAAACTGTGACCGTAGCTTTCAAATTATATACCCTTTGTAACAATTTTTCCAACAGTTAGCTTCAGTTCGCAACAGTTTCTTCTGTAACAGTAGGTTTTGTAACAATTATATTAGTTACAGAATCCGCTGCTTAGCACTTTTCACTCTTTTAATCAACTTTTGAACACCAATGATGTATTTTGAGCAAGTGGTTAATATGAGGAGCTAAACCCCTTAGCCGAGGCGACGGAGGAAGGCATTGTTCCATGAAAAGTGGTATAGTTCTATTTTAATTATTTATTGCAATTATTTTACATGATTATTTGCATAGAACTTAAATAAAAATTGGTTTTTATTGAGTAGTTGTGAAGTGTTTTGATGGGACATGCTTGGTTTTAATACTTTTGATGTTTCATGCTTCGTGCTTCCAATTATTACTTCAAAAATCTATTAAAGGCAAAATATTAGAATCACTTTAAAAGAAAAAATTGCATGAATATTGATTAGAATTTATCACTTAATTGGTCAATGGTGGAATCCAGAGTCTCGGTATTTTCTTATTATTGTTGAAACAACTTTATTTAATTTTCGAAAATCCTTCACAAGCCCGAGTTAAAATAACTCTACTTATCACTTTTTACAACAACTTAAAATTCACATCAGTCAACAGCGACATTTATGGCTTCACAAGAGAACCCATGATTAATTTAATAAAAAATGCTCAACATAAGAGAACTTACGGAGCCACACAGTACATACACAAAGATGTTGATCAGGGAAAGACCAATACTGCGGAATATTCAAAGATTCATTCTATTTTTCATCAATATTTGCATAGAGACATGTAATAGACTTAATCTTTGTAAACAAAAGTTCATCCTATCTTCCATCAATATTTTCATAATGACATAATAGGTTTAACTTTTGTTGTCAAAGTTCATTATATCTATTATCAATAAAGACGTATGATAGACTTAACTTTTGAGCAAGTATGGGACAATCATAGTTCACGGACGCAAACACACATATCCCATAACAAGTTGCAATATATAAATCCATAAAGATTAATACTGCAAAATAATCTTCCAAATAAACTTTAGAATTTAAATAAATAAACCTAAAAACATTGCAAGATGAAAATCATTGGAAATAGCAATGTGTACTCACAATTATTGCTATTTCAAACCCTAGTTATCCTTCTTAAAACATAAGAATAAATTCTCATAAGAAGTTTCCTAGACATTAAGGCCTCTAAAAAATTCTTTATCGTCCCCGAACTCCTTGTCGTCAACAGCCATTGGAACATAAGGTTCATGAAGAAAGGAGACAATTCAAACAAACCTTCTAGACTGATGTCGAACCAGGGACCTTCTGAATTTCGAGAGTCCTCAAAATAATATCCTTTATTTGTTGAATCTCCTTTCTTGTTTCCTTCAACTCTTCAAGAACCCAGAAAACTTCTGTAGATTAGAAGAAACAGCTCTTGGTTTCCTCACATTCCTCCTTTTTCTTTTCAAAGTTGAAGGTACAAGAGATTTATCTTTTTCCTCCATGATTGATGGCTTAACAATCATATTAACATCTTTTCCATCAGAAGACATAATGCTTGGATACTCCATACCAGTATGAGATTGTGAGAGGAATTCAAAAATCAGACTCAACAAGCAATCTTGTGATAAAAAGAGTTTTCAGAGAAGAAAAAAGGAATGTAGGGTTACAGAACCTTTATACACTTAAAGGATTCACGTACGCACAACTCACAACCCTAAAGAAGGCAGAATTATTAATTTAACCCTCTTTTATTGCTCAAACAGAGTAAAGTCCTTCCAATATCAATTAGATACGAAAAGATGGAAGAATTCCAAAAAGGTGAAAACAAGACCAAAAAGAAGAAACAAGAAAATATTTTTCTCTTTTCCTAAAGCCTGAAATTTGCAAACTCTTGTCTCTTTTTGAACCAGTGATAGACGCATTATTATGTCTAATATGTCTCAATTGTATATATTATTAGTGTTCGATTTTGTATTTATTTTGTTCTTTTATGTCTTTTTAGGTATTTTTAGAGAAATAAGCTCTTGCGGCGAAATTGGCTCGAAAAGTGGTGTTTTACACCCCAGGATAGAGTACTAAAGGCACCCCAGAAATGCACCGGAAGCACCCCAAAAATGTGTCGGAGGAACCCCGGAAAAATTACTATCTACGCCCAAAAATTACTATTTGCACCCCATAAGACAAGTGCTAAAGGGACACCCGTGCAGGATTAGGGGGAGGACATGTTCTTCTCAAATTCAAAAGAATATTTTTGGCGGGAAAATAAACTTATTTCTCTGTCAGATTTTCGATCGATTTTTGGACGTAATTTAGTGAGATTCAATCCCTGAAACTTAATGGGTAGACGTGATATGACCATAGAAAGCTGTTATGGGTGTCTGTTTGGATTAGAATTGGCTGTAATCATCGCATGGAGCAAAACAGAGTTACACACATTTTCACGGGATAACATGAATTACAGTGAGTTTGATGCCTGTAATGCACGAGTTTGGAGTGTGTTGGACCGTAATGGATACAAATAAGGAGATTTGACTTCTAAAAACGCGTGAAGGAGCTAAACAGAGAATGAAAATCTTGATTATTCCCGTACCATGAATAAAAGATATTGTGAATATTTTGGAATTAATGGAGGAGATTCAACGCCTGTTTTTGGTATAAATAGAGTCCCTAGGAGACTTAGAGAGGGTGTCGAGAGTTTGGAGAGCTGAGGAGAGCCAGAGAAGAAGAAATCACAAGTTGCAGAACTCGGTTTCTGCTGCTGATGAACGCGAAGAACAAAAGCCTGTAAAGGAAAGTCGTTGAAAACTATCGCTTAATTGTGACAGTTCCCAACTCCTTCCCAGCGACCGTAGAACAGTGTCTACAACACTTCCATTGTATCGTTCATTTTGAGACGATCTTTGTGCGTCGCAGATTCCTGTTTTTCACAATTTTCTTTTTTCTCTCTCCATTGTAAACACCATTTGAGCTATAAATAAATCTTTTGAGCGTGTTTTCATCATGATGAGCTAAACCCCAACACTGGGACGATGGAGGAGGTCGAACTTCATACATGGGTAAATTTGTTTTATTTATTTTTTATGACTTTTGCACTAAAATTAATTGAAATATGATTCGATTAAATTGGTTGTCATTTGATTAGATGGGTCATGCTTAGCTTAGGTGATTTGATGTCCCATGCTTAACATTTACAATCAATGTTTTGAGAATCTACCTTGGCAAAAATAGAGTCCATGTTTATATTTCTTGAGCTAAAATTGTTGAGAATAAATAATTAAACCTTATGTTATGAAGATTGGCCGAATCCTTAGTTCTAGTATCTCTCGCCCATTGTTAAATATCTTTGTATATATTTATTTAGTATTTTTAAAAAAAATTAATCTCTACAAATCCGAGTGAACGACAACCTCATTTCTTACCACTATCTAAAATTACATCAACCAGGCACATAAGACAAGATACACAACCAACACATTTAAGTTGTGCTGGGGTGAACAATAATCTGTCCACCATAACCTTCTTGAATGGAATTCTTAGAACCATGTTTCACATAATGTTTAAACCAAATTCTTTTCTCTAGTGGTCTAATTAACTTCTTCGGGAAAGAGATGAGATTGCATACCTCATACGATTTCTGAACAAGTTTGAGCTTGTTTGCTAATCGATTTTCTCTTCGTTGAAGTTTGTTGACATATCTTATCTTATGTTTGTACTTGAAACATTTGGAGAGTTCATGACCCCTGAGAGTAAAATAAGAACATGTCAATGTGGAGGATGGTTCAGACATCATGGCTGTGCAGGCTGCTAGACAAATGGTATAACCTGAAAGATTAGAAACAGAATTTCCAGTAGACAAATCGAAGTCCATTTTATCCTCCAAGGTGGTTGAAGTTTCTCCCGGAAGAATATCGAGATTGATATACGTATTGCTACAATTATCAAAATCAATATTTTCACTGAGGAGTGCAACACTTGACTTTTTGTCTTCATTAGAATCATAATGATCAAACATTTCATCAAGAGTTGCAGCAAGACCTTTGTTTCCAGTGTATTTTCTACGATTTGGACACTCATTTACAAAATGACTAAAGCCTTTACACTTGAAGCACTGTGGCATATCCTCGTCATCAGTATCGTCAGTATCCCTGTTTTTAATAGAAACACGATTATGAGGTTTAACTGATGACTTAGGTTTATCTCTAGTGAACCGTTTACTTCTCTTCAAAAGAAGATCTCCAAACTGTTTAGTGATCAAAGAGACTGACTTGTCAAGATCTTCATCTGATGAATCAGTCTCAGAAAGATCGTCTTCAGAGATGCAAACACTTTTACTTTTATCAAGTAATTTAGTGTTCTTTTGTGCTTTGAAAGCAATATCCTTTCCATACTTGGATACATGCTCATGATCAAAGATCTTTAACTTCCCAACTAGAGTATTTCTGGAAAGCACATCAAGGTTATTTCCTTCAACGATGGCATGTTTCTTAGAATCGTATCTAGATGGCAATGATCTGAGAATTTTCATCACAATGTCCTTTTCAGGAATAGTCTTACCCAACGCAAAAGATGCATTAACAATTTCAGACACTTTGTGATTAAACTCATCAAATGAATCTTCATCTGCCATACGAAGGTTTTCCCAGTCAGAATTTAGGTTTTGAAGCCTAGCTTCTTTTTTCACAGGTATTCCCTTCAAATACGGCTTCTAAGATATCCCAAGCATCTTTAGACCGAGTGCACGTAGTCACATGGTGCTGAAGATCTGGGGTAATGGCATGGATGATTGCATTCAATCCGTTAGAATTTTGCTTTGCAACAAGAATCTCGACAGCATCATAATCACCAATATCCTTTGGAACCGTTACAGTGCCTATTGTAACAACCAGATGATTATAGCCATTAACAACGAAGACCCATGATTGAAAATCACGCGCTTGAAGAAATGCATGCATAGCAATTTTCCACCACAAGTAATTCCAGTCATCGAAGACTGGCGGTACGTTTATAGAGATACCACTTCTGTCCATAGAGTCAGATCGCTACAAACACAGACTTGTAAGGTCTTGAACATGTTTGCCTGCTCTGATACCAATTGAAAAAGAGGGGGTACAACAACCACACCCAATATTTCTCTTAGCAATATGTATGGACAACTCCAATATAATTCCAAGAGAATTAACTAGACAGTCAGGCTCAATCAATGGAAATATATCCAAGAGTTGTATCTCTGTTTCACAATATAATCAGCAAATCAAACAGATAGAAATCCGTGAGCTTGATTATTATGTGAAACAACTTGAACGGTACCAAAGACCAATGTTCAAGTGTCAATCAATTTATATCAACAACCAAAGGTTGGATTAACTAATTGATTAATTAGTAGGAATCAAGTTGTTTGTGCAGCGGTTACTTTCATGATTGAATATTGAATATTTGAAGACTTTTCTTTTTTATGGTTTCATATCTTTGTGATTCTTCTTACATACTTGATTCTCTAAGATGGAATAAACTATCTAGTCGCTTTTCCTCATAGAGTTGCTTGGATTTACTGAGATATATTATTTATATAATCTTTGTCTTGGTTTGATCTTTGACCAAAAGGAGTTTATATTGATTAAAGGAACATTCTTTATGCTCAACTTTATCTTTGATCATTACCGTATTAGGGAGAATGATAAGTGAGGTGGTTACTGAAACAGATTTATCCCTTTGCTATTTGGCTTACGATCCAAAGGAGCTGAGAGCAGAAGTCCTCACAACAATTATAGTGAATCAAAATAGTGGACCTTGTCTTGGGATTCATGTGCGTAGACTAGATTGGTTCTAGACGTAGGGATATTAAAAGAACTTAGTAAGTAAGAGTAATTTACTTGCTCTCAACTATACGAAGTTACAGTAGTCAATTTTTATAGCAGCTTAATTATGAGAGTATCCAAAACTGGACTATGTCCCAGGGGTTTTCTGCCAAACAATTTTCCTCATTAACAAAATCTTGTGTGTTGTGCCATTACTTTGTTTTCCATATCATGATTATTGTTATAATTATAATTAAGTAGTAACACTTATATGTTAATCAAACTTGGTATGGTTTCATAGTTGGTTTGGTCTCGAACTAATAGTATATACCAACATACATTTTTTTTTGACATGAAAAGGACAATATATTAAAAGCTACTACTCATCAAAGTGATGAGCAGTAGACAAAAACAGAACATAGAAAACATAAGTTAGCCGTTACTCGTAACAGCTTCCCAATTACGTAGAAGAGTACTTAAAGAAAAACCTTCAAAAATCTTAGTGTTTAGCAACATACATCTTGCTGAAGTAATTATTTGGTCATTATTGTTTTGATAGATTTATACAAGTTATGTATGTAATAAGTTGATACAAAAAGATTATGGTATACTCGGTACCCTCATCATTTCAAGTGCGTTAATCAATCTAGGGAGTCTTCTCTCGTAAGTAAAGATATTACAAGACTTATTCTTGTTGAATTCAGATCTTGAAATATAAATCATACGAGACTTTATCTTGCTTAATTCAGATCTTGAAGTTTCGTGATCATTCTGGGTTGACCTTGTGGATTTGCATCTTGGTAGATCATCCAAAGGTATCCTTATGAATACAATCTTGAATACTGATCTTGTCAAGATTAGTTCTTGCGGAATTAAGATCTGGACGTATTAGTTGTAAACGTTCACGAATGAAAATTTAGCAGGTAACCCGCTTCATATGCTTTTTTACCTCTATGTGCAACAACGACAGTAATAAATATGAGGAGGGATCTCTTCACATTTTTATTCTCACACTATCTCACACGTTGGATGTGGTTTTTGCGAATAAAAACCAAACCTTAATGGATTTGAAGCTAATATTCTGGGATATGTTCCTCTTACAAAGCTCGATTTTCCTACCGAAAATGAGCGTATTCCGAGACGTATAACACCATCATCTACTACTTTGAAAACGAACAGTTCAAAATCAGCTGATTTTTCGCCATTAAAATTAAGAATGGTAGATTATGAGGTTTTATATTTCTAAATGTGCTCATTTTTGGTAGGCATGTAGAACTTGGTAAGAGGGACCCAAGATACTAGCTTTAAATCCTTTAGGGATTGATTTATATTCACAAAGATCACGTCAAATATGTGAGATAGTGTGAAAATAAAAATGTGAAGGGATTCTTCCTCGATAATTATACGATAGAAAATTTAGTGTTTTCAAGAACTACTTACTGCATCATTCTCGGTCCATCCACTTCGGAAGTTCCCAATTTAAGGCGTTACAGCTACATCATACAAAGTAACCTCTCTTTTGAGCGTGTTCACTCTATTCTGAACACAAAAATGGACCCTCCTTCATAAGATTAAGCCTGAACGTGGGGGTGTTGGCTTGGATATTCCTACTTATTCAAGTGTAAAAAGACAATACTGGCTATTGTACGAGTATCCCTCGAAGTGTAAATGGGGTGAAAGTCCAATTTGTATCCCCCAGGTACCCTTGGAGGGATTGAGAAGTGAGAACGAATTAAACTTAAATCCCCAATAGACTTCGACTCTAATAATAACTCGTTACTGGTTCTGAGTCTCCCCCGACTCCTTATCTCTCAATCAGAGAGTAATCCTTTCTCTGTCTCTCTCTCTCTCTAGTTCTCAATGTCGAAAGGTCCAGACCGTCTTGTGAAAGCAGTGCAGCAATTCTGTGATGCTAACTACAAAAACTTCACTGGTCGTTATGGGCAACAAATGATTGATATATTTGAATTCCCAGTACGAGTTGTTCTTTCACCTTTCACACTTGCTTATGACATTTCTGGTTCTGCTAATCGTGGTTTTGGTATCCCTAAACTCGTCTCCGATCTTTCCTTCTCTGCTATCTTCGTAAGTTCTTCCTCTTTATCTCTACTTATCTCAGCAGCTATAAAACTTGGACATTATGTTTCTCAAGATTAACTTGGAATTTGAAAAAGTTTGTGTTAATTTATAGGTATTAGAAGGGTTTGATTTTGTGAGGTATTGTCTAATTTGCTTATCAGTAAGGGATAAATGAATAAGATAATTCTTTATAGTTTAAATTGTTAAAGTGTAAACAAATAGGTAAAAGAGTCATCATCTCTATACAAAGAAGAGAAACGAATGAACCCATTGTCAGAATGGTCATGTAATGCTAGGCAATCACCATTATTTTGCATTTGTTGAGTTCAGTTGGACTGCATTAACCCTAAGTTCGTATCAAAATGGAGTCCTTGTACATTGAAATTCAAATGTATGATGTTGTTGTTCTGAGAGCTGTCCTTGGTTGGGTTTAAAATGCGGTCAGTTTTGTACTTAGAGGAGTCAATATATATAATTTATGGCTATGCAACTTATTGTCCTCTGTTCGAATTATGAACTATCGTGATGAGCAGTAACTATTAAAATATTCACTAGATTCTCTCAACTAGGGGATCTTTTGCAAGTCTTTTGCCTTTGGTGATTTTAGCGTACGTTTATAGGCATTCATGGTTACCTGCAGGTTGTTGCTACCCTAGGTACTTATGACGTTGCTTTGGAGCTTGGAAAGAAGGTTATATGTCAAAGGTATGCTTATTTTGCTGTGTTTTTATTACTTTTTTCGAAGTACTGCTAGGGCACTTTCACCTAGTGGATTATTATTATGAGGAACAGCAAGTTTTGTCAGTTGACTGCTTTTTGTTGCGTGGTAATTCTGATTTCCAAATGAAATTGAAATTTCTTCTGGTTTTCACAATGTTAATTTAATTTAACTGATTGCTTTTGTGGGCTACAGGGATTGTCGGACTTGCAATGGATGGCAGGCATTGCGATGTACCATGTGCAAAGGTACAGGGAAGGTGCACTATCAAGTGAAGAACTATACATTGAGAAGGTGCCTCTCTTCTTTGTATATTTGGTGTTTATTTAGTGATTCAAATATTTGATTCTCCCTTCATTTTTTTGATTTATTAATTAAGTCACACCTTAATGGTATTCTATGATGATTATCACACTTCTATATTAAATTTATTGCTGCCTTTAAGGGGTTTGATTGGGTTGGTGTGCAAGATCCTCCTGGATTACAAATCTTATTTTCATTGATTTTTTAACATTTCTTGCAGTGGCGAGAAGGCAACAGCCGAGTGTATTTCAGATGCTATAGCTGATAACCGGGCAGAGTTGGTGCACTTTCCTTCTTCTATTGATCTGCATTTGCCTTTACCCTGTAAGGATTGCCCAACATGCACTGGATCGGTAAGATCTATTTGGTTACGATTTTGATTTTTTGAGAACCCAAGTTACAAATTTCTCCATGTTTTTGTGTACACCTCTCTGTTTTGGTTCTATTCTCCTGTTTTATATAGTCCTATACTTCCTTTGGAAGTTCTGTGTGAATGTACTGGACATGTGTTGACTCATAACTCTCAAGTGTGTCTGAATTCTGATGCATTGTAACTTTGATGTAACGGTTTTTGGAACCACAGAGGTTTATAAATCTGAGACTTAGGAAATCAGCTGTACTCGTGTTGTTACTTTTTGATTACTTTGTGTGGGAGAAATGTTTGTTTAGTTATTGTACTTTCCAATACTTAGTTTTCCCTGTTGTATTTATACATATATTCTGCATAAAACATTTGGAGGAAATAAACACCAATATCTTCTTTTTGTAACTTCATTTTGCTTCAAGGTATTATGTTATTCTCTAATCTTTTATGGTTTTTCTTGGTATTGTAGGGTGTCATGAGCTGCCCTGAATGTAAGCACAAGTTGCAAGTCAAGATCTCTGCAGATAACGTGAGTCTCTTTCCAAAATTGTAACTAGGTGTTTTGTTAACTTTCTCACTGATGGTATTGATTTAAGGCGTCTTGCTCTGTTACCATCGGTTATCCATGTGGAACACAACTACATATCAAACATTTTCCATTCAATATGCAATTCCTATATTAATATTATGGCCCTTAAACTAATATCAGCTGGAGAATGGAATATAAAGGAAGCGTTGTGTTTACAAAAGAGGAAATAAATTAGTATGAAATGGGACGTAAGTGATCTATTTGCTTTATCATGCCCATGGTTGATACATGTGTATCTTTCTCTCTCCGGGAACTAGTGATTCTCAAGATGGATTGAGGATATAATTGTAATTTAGGAGGGATTACTGATTTAAGGCAGTATTCCTATAAAAGGAAAATAAATTTCTAAGAGGTTTGGGAAACCAAACCAAAGTAAGGAAGTATGCTAAGATAAGGAAATACTTCCTAGAAAAGGTAATATTCCTAGAAAGGGAAATATACCTAGAAAGGGAATTCCTAGATAAGGAAATAGATTCCTATAAGGTTTGGGAAACCGTTAAAGCTATAAATAGAGATGTTTAGCTCATAGCTAAGACATCTAGAGTGTGGTTTGTGATACAAACACACCTAGGTCTAGAGAGTGTGGTTTTACACCTAGAAAAAGAGGTTTAACACACATACCTTGAGAGAAGTTTGTGAGACAATTATTATTGTAAAAGCAAACTTAGCAAATAGTTTAAGGTTATTTACCTAGAGAGATTGTGAGCGTAACAAAGAGAGAATTGTAATAGTTTTCTTGTTCATAATCTAGAGAAGATATTTTCTTCGAATCTGGTTTCTAGTGTGTTCTGTTTTCTAGTTTTCGTCTATTATTATTCTGAATTCCGCCTCTATAATAATAGTCACCAAGGTACAGAGATCAATACGTATCAATGGTTCACAAAATCAAATGGTGTAGAATGCTTCTTACGGAAGTTTTAATATTTAGAGATATCACAGATCACAGTGGGGATAACCAGGCTTTCTCATTATCTCTAGTAGTACCAGTTCCATAAATAAGGCTGTAACTTTTCATGTCTGGCAATGTTTTGCAATATTTGACGACTGAAGCTAATATTGTTACTACGGGAAATCATATCAGTTGTAACTTTTCCGAAAGTGAAAAATATGGAACCACTACCCTGAACGGAAACATCCTTAGGAATGTTCATTTGTAGAAACAGTTTTCTTCTATTCATCTGATATAATGTGCTTTGTTCTTTATTGATTTTGCCTCAGATAATGGAGCCACCGTGGAAAGCATATAATGTCATGAGAAAGATGGATTACCCCTATGAGGTTAGTGTCACATCTTCTATTCCAGGCATTTTGTTGCGAGGTTACTCTGGCACAAAATTATATACTTTATGTCATGCTGGAGAGTAAATGCTTCGGTAGATGTTGATAAAGGGACTGTTGTGAGCTATACGTCACTTTGTGGACGTGAAAAAGAAAGCTGGAAATCATGAGGTGGTTGAGCAAAAAATTGGGGAAATGAAAAAAGCAGATAGGAACTTGTATTCTTGTACATAAGATGAAGCAGAGCAACAATGGCTCTTTAGTAACAACACAAAGTGTAGTACCGCACAGTATTCACAATTCTCTTCTGGTCCTCACAGGGCTTGAAAAGGTTGTGGAGAGCACAGTGAAAAATGTATCTCGACTTTCTGAGTGAAACAGAGGAACACTGGCCCTTTAGTAACAACACAAAGTGCTGTACCACACAGTATTCACAATCCTCTTCTCGTCCTCAAAGGGCATGGGAAGGTTGTGGAGACGCATACAGTGAAAAATGTAACTCGACTTTCCGAGGTGTTACTTCATTGTTGTTTGTTTTGCTGCCAGAATTTTGCTAATTATATCTTAAGCATGTGGATCAGTGGTTATTATTACGAAAGGAAACAAGGTTCATGCATTTTAGATGTTCCAGCTTACCTATTTTTTCTTTTTCTATTCAGAACATTCTTCACAGCATGAAAGACCCAAGTATTGCTGCGTTTTGGTTGATTACGATGCCTCAGATAATGGGAGGTTTCGAATATGATGACGAGGTCAAGCAGAAAATTTGGTGGCAATATAAGGTCTGTGGCTATACTTTCTTAAGTTTCATGTGTTCATCTAAAGTTTCATTTTCGTACAATCTTTATTCTTCAGCTTTATTATTTAGTTTATTGTTGGAATCCGATTTTATACTTAAATTGGTAGATAATGTGAATCAGCCTTCTCAAAAACCTTTAGTCTTAACACTGATCCCTAACATCTCAACTATATAAAGATTTCAGTTCTTGATTATGACAGTGCGATCTGATCGCATGACTTTTTAATTTTTAGAGTGTAGAGTATGTGTTTGCCTAAGCTGCATGTGTTCAGTATGTAGATAATTAGTCCATTTTTTTCATTATTGAATGACCGAGCAGATGATTCTTTTTCTATTCGATAAATTGAGTTTATGGTAATAAGTGAAACTAATAACTTAATAAACCTTATTGAATTGGAAAATGAGGTAGTTGGTGCATTTCATAGGATCTTGAGTGCTAGCAGGATTTAGTAGATCCTTTCTCTTCTCTTCTCTTCTCTTCATCAAGTCCAGTTTCCTTTTAAGTTTATTGTATAGCATATTGTTGTAGGAAACTTTTTTCTTTTTCCTTCAGCTGCGTCAACAATTAAATTTGACGTGATTTTATGATGTAGGAATCTATGCGTTATGATCAGCTCCGGGATGTGGTAGCTAAGCGAGAACCTGGCTGGGAGCATTTACAAGAAGTGAGCTGAGAAATAATGTCCTTCAATACTTGAATCATCTATGTGAATGTTCTGAGTTTTAAAGGATATCTTCATCACAGGGACTTATATCCATAGATCCAGACCGTGCAAAGGATGATCCATTTATCGTGAGGAACATTCCTTATTACAAAGCTAAGAAGGCACTGGAATCAGAAGTCATGAAACTCCAAGCTCCCCCACGACCACAAAATTGGGGTGTAAGTCTTCTTGATCCTTGTCTTTTTTCTTGCTTTTGTTGGGCTAGTATGGGTGTTTAAGTGTCTAGCTGTTTGGAGTTCAACTGACTCTGACGGCAAGTACTGAGAATGAAACTCATTTCTAGGCACTATCGGAATTTTATAAGTAATGATCATTTCCATTAAAGCTCCAGCATTATCTGATTGATGCATTGGAAAATTGATGGGTGTACTTGAAAATACAAATTTGTTTATAGTTTTACTTACTGGAGAGATTTTATAGGAGTTGAACCTTCCATTGAATACCTCTTCATGGAGTGAGGAGGAGCTCAAAGATCCAAAGAAAATGTATGAGATGACAGTCCTTCTTAACGCTCAAAGAGAAATGGCAGACAAGATGTTGGATAATCAGTGGGAAACAAATTGGCGTCAAAACAAGGTACTTAAAAAATTTCTTATCAGATCAAAGATGAAAAATGTCTCCTCTAAGCTTATTTACTAGAGCATGGATGTAAGAGTTTCGGAATGCTTGTATTCTTAGGAGTTGGTCCTAGATTTTTCATACCAGCAAAATTTCTGGTTCGATGCTGTGCAGCAGTTGTGATACTATCAAAGATATATGTTTCCTAAAGTTTGATAAGTATTTATAATGGTGTATTCATCTAAATTGGCATTTGATGACGCTCCTTTCTGCATTACAGTTGAATGAGCTATTGGAAGAGAAGGTTCGCCCATATCTTTCAAGCTTTGACAATGGCGTCCTTCCTGGTGCTATTGTTTTACAATCCCAACCACAAGACCAAAAGGTTTCTCTCTTCTATTCTCATCTCTGTTAATGTGTTTCATTCTGTCATCTATTTGCTATGCCTTTTTCGTCCGTTCTATGTTGGAGGAGGCTAAAGTAGCTTTCTATTTAGTGAGTGAACTGGTAAAAACTCTGTACTCCATAAATAAACATAATCTCAACTTCTCCATAAAAAACCGATCTTATTGGGAGCTTAGAACTTATCCAAGTAATCTTATTGGCTTTTGTTTCAAACACATCCTAAGCCTTCATTCTGCAAAAAAGAGAAGCTGTTCTTCATTCCTTGGTAGTAGAAGTAGTAGAAGATGATAGAATGATACCTCTGCTTTCGGGGCCATTTACTGCCTCTGTTAGAGAGCCTCGCAATTAGTCACTCATGCTCTCTTCAGCATTTATCATCTTTCTCTGATCCTACCGTTGTTTTATCGTCAATATCACCCTGATAAAAGCCCTGTTCTCATCTTCATATGAAAGCCATTACTATATTTTGCTTGTGGTTAGTATTCTTGTATCCATCAGATGAGTGTAAGGGCTAAAAAATGACAAGTGGAAGACAAAAAGTTGATGTGAATGGAACTTGGAATTGCTGCAAAACTAATGGTTCCAAAAAGATAAAGTGAAAGATCAATAATAGTGGTTGGACTGAAATTGCAACGAAAGATATGTAGAGCACATGCAACTATTGTTGATATTGATGGAGGAAGTAGGAAAGCGTTTCTGACCTGTAGTAGTAATCATATATGGGATAGGCAACAAGGATTACCTGACCTCACATTGTCATATACCCAAGTATGTGTTGACTTTCATGTGAATTTACTTTATGTTCTTCAAATTTACTGCATTATTTGCCGGATGCTTTATTTCGGGTCCCTGCTGAAAAATAAAAATCCATCAAATTTCTTCTCCATGAAAACTTTGAAATGCATGTGTATGTTTTTATAATGGTTTTTGTTCTCTTTTACATTCTCTGCAGAAAAGGACCAAGCAATGGCGATGGTGGTTTTTTTGATAAAAAGTAAATCTTAGTTGCAGGTGCATTTAGTATGTATGAAAATTTTGTATGTTGGTATCATATGTTCTTTCTCCTAGTTCGTTACTGTGAGTAATTTAGGTTAATTCTCGGTAAATGGTTTCGTACTCCTTCTCCCCTATATAGAGTATCCATGTAAGAGTCTGTACTTTTGAATGTAAACCTTGGACAAATTCTATCCAATATTCAAAACTTGTTATTTACAGTTTTACACATCTCATTTTGTCTGTTATAATTGAGATGATGAAAACCACAATATACCTGGCACCTTAAGAAGATGCTCACTGCAAATTAGATAACAAATCCTCTAGCTAATCATCAGTCAGTTAAGAGTTTTAATTGAGCAACACTATTGGATCGTCATCCAATTATGCTGCTTCTTCGGATTGCTACAAATTTCTTTCGTTTTTCATTTAACACCTCATGATAAAAAGACAGATTTCTTATGACCACCTCATATTTTCCATAGACGAAGTCGGCATTCTCCAAAGACAAAGACTAACAAAGGACACGAAAACTACATGTTATTTTATGCAACTTCAGGTAATTGACCTTCAACCCATTTCATCCAAACTCAACAGTGTTCACTTGAGTCTTTGGAGTGGACATTGTGTCATTAAATGGGATTATCTTTCACAAGACTGACTCACGCCATTGTTGATGGATGTGTTGTTCCCGGTAACGATGGTTACTTGTCTAGTCGCTGGAACCCACCACTGGGTCCGGCCTAAAAATGACCGACACTGGAAGTGGAAACAAATGGAACGTCAATTAAGTTGTTGGTGGTGGGACAGGAAAGTCTTTGCAAAAGAAAAACCGAACAGAAGTTTGTATAAAAATGAGAAAGTGAACATCAAAGGCTGTTGTCCCAACCATGCAAATACGACTAGTATAGCAAGCTACACGCTCCACTAACTCATGCCCAGTGCCCACTCGAGATAACCTATTAAAGAAGATTATGCGAAATCCTGACACATAGAATAAATTCTGATATATAAGGTAGGATAGCGTTTTGAGGAATGTAATAATCGCATATTAATGCAAGAATTTTATTATGATTTTGATGCGTGTAACCATTATAAATGTAAAGAAAATTGATTCAGCTTTTACAAAGTAAAGACCTAGTTTATGGCGAAAGATATTGTAATCTTAGGGAAAGATTTTGCCGATTTTTCATATCTTTTAACAACATTGATTGAAATTTACAAGTGACTCTCTTTCTTTTTTAAATTTTTTATTTTTATTTTTATTTGCTCAATCGCAGTTGGTTTTCCATACCGGTTTTCGATAAAGAAAGAAAAAGCCGGTATGCAGAACCCTACAAAAATGTGCAAATTGTACGGTAGTAGTGATCATTTTGCGTTTTTGGAGACATGTAATAACTTTAAATTTGAAAAGCTTAGTATCCAACAATTATATAGATATCAAGATCATGAAAAGAAAGAAAAAGACTAGCTTTATAGAGTTTTGTAGATTGAACAACTTGGAACTATATAAACGCAAAAAATGAAAACCATGACATCATCCAACAACCTGAACTGAATCAAAACCCAAATTCAATCTCTTTAATACAATAATATAAAGTATGTTTTCATGAATTCCAAACATAAATACTATTCATCTTGCAACAATTAAAAGAAATAGCTCAGTATCATACTGCCAAAAACAAGGCCAATAGAAGAAAGTGATGAAGGGGCTGAAGAAGGAGCAGGTGCTGGTGCTGTTTCTGCATCAGAACTCGAAGGCTCTGGTGCTTCATCATCCATAGGTGGTGAAGATGTGGGTGTTGGGGATGCAGGAGTAGGTGGGTAAGGCATTGGAGATGGTGAAGGAGAGGACTTAGGTGGGTATGGCACTGGAGATGGTGAAGGGGATGCAGACTTAGGTGGGGTTGCACTTGGTGAAGCTGAAGGTGATGCAGACTTGGGAGGGTTGGCAATTGGTGAAGGTGAAGGGGATGCAGACGTGGGAGGTTTTGCTGGTGATGGTGCTGAGGACATGGGAGGGTTTGCAACTGGTGCTGGGGAAGGGGATGAAGATTTAGGTGGGTATGGCACTGGAGATGGCGAAGGGGATGCAGATTTAGGTGGGTTTGCAATTGGTGCTGGGGAAGGGGATACAGATTTGGGAGGGTTTGCAATTGGTGCTGGTGAAGGGGATGTGGACTTAGGGGGGTTTGCAATTGGTGCTGGTGAAGGGGATGCTGACTTAGGGGGGTTTGCAATTGGTGCTGGTGAAGGTGATGAGGACTTTGGTGGACTTGCCATTGGTGCAGGTGATGGTGAAGTGGAAGAACTCTTTGGTGGGTTAGCAATTGGTACTGGTGAAGGCGAAGGAGAATATTTAGGTGGGTTAACAACTGGAGCTGGTGAAGGTGAAGAAGAGGTTGGTGGTGGAGATACTGGAGAAGGAGATGAAGGTGGAGTTCTAACAGCAAGAACAACAACAATCAGTTTTTGATCTTGAGCACAGTTACCATCTTTACCACTGATGAAATAATATGGACCAGATTTTTCTAATTTAAAGCTGGAATCTCCACCATCCAAAGTCTGAATTGGATTCTTTGTATTGCATGCATAGTAATCTTCTGAATTCACTACCAAAACAGAGTCTGTTCCTTTCTTGTACTTGAAAACTAGAAAAACAAAAACACACAAAAAAATAATCAAAATCAACCAAAAAAATGAAGAAGAATTAATAAAGAGAAATGAGAAGAAGTTGTACATACCAAGTGAATCATTAACTGAAAATCTAGTCTTTTCTGCCCATTGATTTAAACTCTCAGAAGGAGTTGCAACCCAACCCTCCTTTCCACCAACATATTTGTTAGCAGCTTCAGATGAATAAACAAACTCCATTAACATCACAAACAAGATACAACTTCTAAACTCCATTGTTGTATGGAGTAAAAACAGGAAATGGTTTTAAAGATATCTATATCTAAATAAAAAAAAAGGTTTTGAGGATCTTGGCTACTTTAAAGTGAGAAGAGAAGAAAAGATTGATTTGTGTTAGAAGAAAGATTATGTTATGCTTGGTATTTATAGAGAGGAAGGACAAATATTTAGAGTCAAATGTAAAATAAATAGGGGTACAATGACCATTGTATAGATGGAAACTTTGGTAACCTCGGCAATAAATCAGGTCCATGTGACCGTGTGTAATATTGCTGCCGTTTTTAAAGTTTTCATTTGCTCTCCTTATTTTTGGAAATATTACATTGCAATTAGTCAATTACAGCTTTTGCTTAGTGAACATATGACTATTGTCATTTGCTTTGATTAATGTAGGGTGTAATTTTAGGGGATCAACGGTCAAATTTTACTTGATACTTTTTTTTCTTAATTATGAAGGAATGGATTTATTAGTAGAGTCTGTTAAATGTGATTTAGGGTATTCTATCTATAAAAGTATGACAACCTGTCTTTAGCAGATCATGTAAGTGGGATGTTGAGGACATTTTGAAGGTGAAACAACAAAAAACATCCCATTTAGCCCAAAAAAATCAATAACTTCTTCATCGGATTATGATGAAATTAGTAGAAACTGTGAATAATAGTAAACAACATAGAGTGCTTACCAGCTAGTGAGTACCAACTAGTATTAATTGCGTTAACCTTGCAACAATATTCTATAGTGACTTCGGCTTAAAACTATCAAAACGGCAAAAAACAATAGGCACCATTGTTTAAGTGGACCAACTCGCATTTGCTGATGGGTTTCCTGGTTGCAGTTTAAAGAATGAAGTTGTTGCAATTATTCACCCTCAATCCTTTAAGTAGAAAATGTAGGTTGCCTTCATTTAATGTCCATACCCAAATCAGGTTACATGCCTAGGCAGAATGCACTAAAGTCTTGCTACATAAATACCTTGGCAGAGCGCACTCAAGTCTTGCTACATACACACCTTGGCAGAATGCACTCGCATTGGCTTTTCCATTTTTGCATGCATTTCACAGAATAGCTGTATACCCGTACCGCTTATGGTAAAACATACTGATATTTAAAAGATACATATAAGATTTATGAATACGATCTCTTTTTAAAGTCCTTGAAAAGATCTGTAAAACGTGATCAAACATGATTATCTACCCCGAATATTCTGCTTGCGCAGCAACAGATTACACAAATGTCATTGTCTGCCTAATTGATGACTATGCACATATACTCGCTTGGTTTAGATGTTAACTATGCACTGTGATTGTCTTCCTAACTGATAGGTTTAATCGAATTTGGACAAATATGAAACATAAAACTGGACTGGATATAAAGGACCAGAGTGACAGTTAGCAGTAAAAAACTAGTTGCACCATCGGATTAAGTCCTGTTTTTTCTTTTTTGATCAATAAAGAAGAATACAATGTTAAAAAAAAAAAAAAAAAAAAAGAAGAAGAAGAAGAATAGCAATGTTCCAAAAAAAACAGGAGTACTAGAAGGAATACCACCCAAGGTGGAATATAAAGAAAAAATAAACAGAAAAAAGAAAAAACTGTACAAATGCGAAACATACATGAAAACAAGAAATGCTAGTTCAAAGGGCGAGTCTTAATCTGATATTTCATTTCAACGGTTATGTAGTTATCAACTGATCTCATAATCTTGCATGTTACAAATTTTAATCATGACAATATAAGGATCCAAATAAGATCAAAAACAAAACTGAAATGTATTCATAAAATCGGGTTCACATTTCGTTATGAGCTTCTCTGTACGCAATCAAATAGCAAGGTCGATAACTATGCCTCTTTTGGATATTTTGTCGACTAGAAAATCACTAGCTAGACCCTACGACGGAGAGATGATTCATCAAGTGATAATCAATGCAATAGGCCTTTTGTCTCTAAGAGAAATTAATACAGAAAAGATACAAAAAACAAAGTGGTTTCATTTCTTCACTCAACAAGATTTTTTAAAATTAATAAAAGCCTGGAATTTTGTTGTGTTCAAGACCCAGCGTGTCCGAAACGTGTTGTGAAACCCGTGTGCGACACAAATCGACTTTTTTTTTTTTGACTCGAAAGGTTGATTGTATAAATGAAAATGTAAAAAAACTAGACTGAAATTAGTCTAGTTCCCATTTTTTTTTGAATGTTACATGTACAAGTTTAACTTTCTATAACAATCTTTCGATGTGCGATTAGTTCTCTAAACACATTGAATCTAAACCAGTTTTGATCTTCTTCCCGGTTATAGATTAAAAGTTTGATCTCTGTAGTGATCTCTTCCTCTGATTTGGGCCTTTTATGAGCCATTACCCTTTTGTTTCTTTCATTCCAAATGGCCCAAACAACTGCAAAAATTAATATTGGCCAAATCTTCCTGCCCCTATTTCTACCTCTTCGGAACTTCCAAGCTTGAAGTTGAGCTGTTAGAGATCCTCCTTGCACCCATTTGATGTTGTATCCATTTATAAAGTAGTTCCAGACTTTATGTGAAAAATCACAATGAAGAAACAAATGTGTGACAGATTCTGGCTGTACATTGCAGAGAGAGCATTATGCATTCTGGATTTGGCAGCCTCTTCTCAACAGATTATCAGTAGTGGGGATTGCATTCTGAGCTGCAGACCACATAAAGAACTGAACCTTTGGAGGCACATGTTGAATCCAGATGCAAGAGTAAGGAACATTATGCTGAGGATATGGTAGTTGTTCTACTAACCATTTGTAACAAACTTTTGCAGTAAAACCTCCTGGTAGAGTGCAAACCAGAGAGTCTTCACCATCTTCATCAAGATTTGGAGGAACTCCCAAATCGTGAAAAAGTTGTTGCATGTCAGTGATTTCAGTTGGATGCAGATTTCTTCTGAGTTTAACATCCCATGAACCCTGAGAAATCATATCCTTAACAGTAGCATCTTTCATAATTGAGAGTTTGAAAATTCTTGGATATTTTGTTTTGAATGCTTGTGTGCCATTCCAAGTATCCCACCAGAAGTAAACTGCATTCCCTTTATTCACTTGTAAAGTAGTCATCTTCTCAACTATTTCTTTTTGCTTTTGAATGTTCATCCAAACTCCTCTACCTTGAGCTTGAGTTGAATCTTTCACTAGTAATGCTTCAGGTTTTGTCTTCATTTTTTCTAATAACTTTCCTCCACAAAAGTTGTTTCTCTCTTGAGAATCTCCATGTCCATTTAGCCAGCAAAGCTTTGTTGGTGAGCTTTAGATTCCTTATTCCTAAACCTCCAAGATTCTTTGATTTGTTAACTCTTTTCCATTTAATCCAGTTGATCTTTTTCTTGTCAGCTGTTGACCCCCACAGAAAGTTCCTCATGATTTGGTTCATCTTTTTCTCAACCTTTACAGGCATTTGAAAGATAGACATGTAATATACTGGCAGACTAGCCAGGCAAGAATTGATGAGAGTAATTCTGTCTGCTTTGGTGAAAATTTTCCTCTTCCATAATGCAAGTTTTTTCTGAAATTTTTAAATGATAGAATCCCAGATACTTCCTTTTCTTGCAGTTGCACCCACTAGCATGCCCAGATATTTTAGTGGTAACTTCTCTATCTTGCATTTTAAAATCTCTGTAATTCCTTCTATCTTGTGATCAGCTCCAATGCTTATAGCGGCACTCTTCTGAAAATTAATAGACAGACCTGTAATGGTCTGCAGAATAATTACCAGATTTTCAACTTCTTCTTCTATTGCATCTAGAAAGATTAAGGTATCATCTGCAAATTGTAAGTGTGATACTTGAATGGAATTGATAGAAAATCCCGAAATCATATTTAGTTACACAGCATTCTTCATAAGCTTTGAGAATATTTCTGCAACTAGGATGAATAAGAAAGGTGACAATGGGTCACCTTGCCTCAGTCCCTTCTGTGGTTTGAATTTTTGAGTTGAGCTTCCATTCACCAGGATTGAGTGTTATGCTGAAGTGACACACCACCTAATCCAACGTATCCATTTATCTCCAAAACATGCATTTTTTAACACACTTGAGATGGTATGCCAGATAACATTATCAAAAGCTTTTTGTATGTCAAGCTTGCTGTAGCGCCCCAAAAGCTAGCAGCTAACTAATCCAAGAGATTAACTAAATAAAGAGGCACTAAGGATCTAAATCATATACTTAAGGACTCAATTAAGAAATCTGCTACAAAACTTAACCAAAAACTATCCCCGCTTTAAAATATATATATATACAAGAACTCCTCTCAAATGATACATACACAATAGTCATTCGGTTTACAAATAAAATATACAACATAATAAACATAGCCGAAGTTAACCAACTAACAGACTCAACTCCTCGAAGCTTTCGCTGCGTAACTCTGATCTGTCTCTGAAACTGAAAGTGGGAATGGGTGAGCACATCATCCCTAAAAGGGGTGCCCAATAGAAATAACATTTAACTTTCAAGAAATCATGGCAAGACATGGAAAACAATACATGTTTTCCCAAACATTAACAAGTGACCAAGTCACTGACATAAACAAACATGTATATGGACAAACTCCTTCTTCAAACAATTTATAATATGGTTATAAATTCCGAACTCGCAAATTCACACCTAATAGCTATTGATGTCACAAATTCCGAACTCGCAAACTGATGACCTATAATAAGCATAAAAGCTAGAAAGTAAGTAGGTATGAATGCGAAGGAGCGTATCCTATATACCACAGGTGGAAATTCTTATTTCCCATAACAATTCACAATGACGTTCGAAACATTACAAGTCCTTTCCAAATCATGGAAAGATGAAAAAGAATCAAAAACTTAACAATGCATGGAATGCACAAACTGACGATGCATGAGTTTATTAAACATAAACCTTTGTAAAAGACACAACAATGGTTTCAAAAGAGTTAAATGTAAATTCCCACCTTTGTTGACAAGCCACGTCTACCTCGAGATCCACGATCCACTAGTTCATCCTTTGAATCGATCGTTGTTAATATAGACCAACTGATCTGCAATTGCAGGCTTTCACAACAACTGCCATTACATCATTGCAACTACTCTTTTTCCATCTCATTTCACCTATAACATTTCATACATCCCTTAATTCATACATTTGAGCTTCAATTCAGATAACACTATCAATCTGCAATACCCACAAACTCTCCTCCATTCTAACTCTATTCCGTTAGCATTAACAGAATCCAAATCATATAACCTACAATTCCATTCATTGTACAGAACCATCACCTGCATCTCCATCTCAACACCAACAACACCTCTAACTTGAATCCCAATAGCAACATCATCTTCATTACCAGCAACCTCTCTACAGTTGCACATATCTGCAATCCATCTCCTGCAACTACTCATTACAACAATTCCACCATCTATAAATTCCTCACTCAAAGCAACACGACTTCAGTTAAACACCATTATCCGCAACATAACAATTCCCAATTCTTCCTAGCACATACAACCACTACTTGCACCACTAACTGCAATACAATCATACACAGCCACCACCACATCCATCAAAACATATCCATCCAAACTAAGCCCAATCTTAGCTCATTTATATCCCCTATAATTCAATAACACACAGGCATTCACCTCCATAATAAACCACTTCATACATACAACACCTTACTGTGTCAGCAGTATAATTCATCTATGATTACAAATCATACCACAGATCTTTATTCCATTATCAATTACTGATAATCAATCAAATTCAATAGCTTTACTAAATTAACTCAGAAATAATTACCTCAAAGTAATTCCCTTCAGCATCCAACCATCCCCATCACCACCACAGATTCTCAGAAATCCTAGTTTATTCTCCATCACCTCTATTTCCTGATTCACGTTCAATACATAACTATAATCTTCATACCAATCATACCCATCTCTAATTCATCCCCTAAAACCTCAATTTAATTTTCTAAACCTCTTTTGATTATTTTCTTATGAAACCCTAAATCTTGATTCATCTTCAGAACTACTTCATATCACCAAATTAACAACCACCCCATCCTTCAACATCTAATAGCAACTCATAACAAACATCAGATTACTCAAATCCACATAATTTCCCAAATCGACTCAACAACCCTAATTTCCAAAACCCTATCTTCATATTCACAGCAACATATATTTCTTCTCCTCCAAAGCTTAATCAATCCTAATCAACACCACCACCATCTCTTATAAAACTCAAATCCTCTAAACTGAAATCGATAGAAAGAAAAACGAAGAAGAAGAGAAACAGAGAAGAAAGAAGAAGAAAAGAATAATGAAGAAAAAGAAAGAATAACGAGTTAATGTACTCGGTTGAGATAAGGACGACCAGACATGCTAAAGGCACCCGAAAACTTGATACGGGCAGCCAAGGCGGTTAAACTGCAAGATGACTATTTTTCCCTTTAACAAATCTGATGATTACTTCCTCATCTGGTATCCGATTGACACGTTCGAGTAATCCATTCCACATAACTTTTCGAGATCTATCCAGCGGTACTAGTTTCGTATCTAGTTCGTTGTTAGATTAATTCCTATTAATTAACGTTTGCGTTAAACTAATCGAGTTATTATCAGCTAATTCGTCACTTGACTGGTCCAATAGCGTTGACGAGCTTGAGGGTCTTTACATTCTCCCCACCTTATATCATTTTCGTCCTCGAAAATCAAACCATCCTTCTGGTCTTCAAAAACTCCCCACCTTATAAAATAATTCTGTCTTTCGTCTAATCGCAAAACAACACGATAACAAAACACAAACCTATATGGCTTTCCAGAACTAAAATTTGTGGCTCTAGGTTCAAAAGACTAGTTCTTATTTCAATAAGTCACTGGTTCTAATTACGAGAAAAAATATTCTATAAGCTTCTAAATAAAATTCGGGATCTTTTAGTTCACTATCAGAAGCAAGTTTCCCTTCTGTGCCTAGTGATACAAGAATGCAGTTGCCTTGTCTAGGTTCGCGACGCCTGACAGTGCCTACCTACGTAACAAGTATCACCTGAACACATCAGAATTACCAACCTCACTATTCCCCAGTGCTGGATTAACTAAGTATTCATTTATCATTATAAGTAATCCAAATTCGATTCCCGTCAATTTATAATATCTGATATTTTAACTTTAGTGTGATTCCATATATATATATATAAATTTTTCAAATATTATCTATTATAAATTTTCTACCAGCTTAATTACTCAAATACTATCATCAATTGTGTTATTATTCTCATTATTCTAAAGTTGATAGTCCAGTTGGTACGTTAAGCCCTAATCTTCTAAATATAATTTTACATTCACGTCAAGATTGATATAATAAATTTTATTTATTCAGATTGAATCTGTATACTATACCCTGTTATATATTGGCATTGGTAATTTAATATGATTTAATTTTTTATTCTGCATAAAATTTTAATATGTCTTAAATGTCCTTAGGTTCTGTTATTAATGTAAAGTATCCTATTAATATATAAATTTATTTTCTTTTAATTCTAATATTACACTAAACATCCGATTACTATTATTACTACTTCATGTATATTTGTTTCATTTTAAAGATTTACTGGATCATTTGTTGGATTAAAGATAATTTCGGTACAAGATTACTAACAAGTTGAGTCTTTTTATTTATATAATATATCCTCACTTTCTTAAGTCTAACGCCTAATAAGTATTATATTAATTATCTAGTTTTAAACAAAAAACATATATCCCTGTTAGATCTTTAATAACTATTTAATCATAATTATTATTTCTATATCTTTAATGAAATTTTACTTAAGCTAAGTTCAATATGATACTAAATGATAAATGCTAATCATTACTTTATTAAAATTATTATTACTTTGATTATCATCTATAATTTCTATGATAACATTTTATTATTAACATTAATGGTTGAACTATTATTCTAACTACTCTTACAAATATTATTAAGTCCCAACAATATTATTAACATTTATGTGATTATAAATTGTTGACCCTATGTATAAGTCAAGGTACTCAAAAAGTTTATATGTGACTTTCAAAATTTATCAATAATATTGATCTCACTATTTTTCTAATATTAGATTGTCTACGTGTTCATACTTTTTAGACTAATTATTCTCTAATCTTTATTAGCTAAAGTTATTGGTGTACCCTACAAATTTTACTTCACTACATAAACAAACAAATCAATCAAACAAATAAATCTTTTAATTATTGATAGCTTTTAGTGATTAAGATTTATCTCATAACCCAACCCAATTCTAAACTATTCTAGTTCTCTAACTGGCACTGGCTATTTCTATCTTTTCCCATGTAAGATCTAATAGTGAGCTCTGATACCAACATTGTAGCGCCCCCAAAGCTAGCAGCTGACTAATCCAAGAGATTAACTAAATAAAGAGGCACTAAGGATCTAAATCATATACTTAAGCACTCAGTTAAGAAATCTGCTACAAAACTTAACCCAAAACTATCCCCGCTTTAAAATATATATATACAAGAACTCCTCTCAAATGATACATACACAATAGTCATTCGATTTATAAATAAAATATATAACATAATAAACATAGCCGAAGTTAACCAACTAACAGACTCAACTCCTCGAAGCTTTCGCTGCGCAACTCTGATCTGTCTCTGAAACTGAAAGTGGGAATGGGTGAGCACATCATCCCTAAAAGGGGTGCACAGTAGAAATAACATTGAACTTTCAAGAAATCATGGCAAGATATGGAAAACAATACATGTTTTCCAAAACATTAACAAGTGACAAAGTCACTGACATAAACAAACATGTATATGGACAAACTCCTTCTTCAAACAATTTATAATATGGTTATAAATTCCGAACTCGCAAATTCACACCTAATAGCTATTGATGTCACCAATTCCGAACTCGCAAACTGATGACCTATAATAAGCATAAAAGCTCGAAAGTAAGTAGGTATAAATGCGAATGAGCATATCCTATATACCACAGGTGGAAATTCTTATTTCCCATAACAATTCACAATGACGTTCGAAACATTACAAGTCCTTTCCAAATCATGGAAAGATGAAAAAGAATCAAAAACTTAACAATGCATGGAATGCACAAACTGACGATGCATGAGTTTAATAAACATAAACTTTTGTAAAAGAAACAACAATGGTTTCAAAAGAGTTAAATGTAAATTCCCACCTTTGTTGACAAGCCACGCCTACCTCGAGATCCACGATCCACTGGTTCATCCTTTGAATCGATCGTTGTTAATATAGACCAACTGATCTTCAATTGCAGGCTTTCACAACAACTGCCATTACATCATTGCAACTACTCTTTTTCCATCTCATTTCACCTATAACATTTCATACATCCCTTAATTCATACATTTGAGCTTCAACTCAGATAACACTATCAATCTGCAATACTCACAAACTCTCCTCCATTCTAACTCTGTTCGTTAGCATTAACAGAATCCAAATCATATAACCTGCAATTCCATTCATTGTACAGAACCATCACCTGCATCTCCATCTCAACACCAACAGCACCTCTAACTTGAATCCCAATAGCAACATCATCTTCATTACCAGCAACCCCTCTACAGTTGCACATATCTGCAATCCATCTCCTGCAACTACTCATTACACCAATTCCACCATCTATAAATTCCTCACTCAAAGCAACACGACTTTAGTTAAACACCATTATCTGCAACATAACAATTCCCAATTCTTCCCAGCACATACAACCACTACCTGCACCACTAACTGTAATACAATCATACACAGCCACCACCACATCCATCAAAACATATCCATCCAAACTAAGCCCAATCTTAGCTCATTTATATCCCCTATAATTCAATAACACACAGGCATTCACCTCCACAATAAATCACTCCATACATACAACACCTTACTTTGCCAGCAGTATAATTCATCTATGATTACAAATCATACCACAGATCTTTATTCCATTATCAATTACTGATAATCAATCAAATTCAATAGCTTTACTAAATTAACTCAGAAACAATTACCTTAAAGTAATTCCCTTCAGCATCCAACCATCCCCATCACCACCACAGATTCTCAGCAATCCTAGTTTATTTTCCATCACCTCTATTTCCCGATTCACGTTCAATACATAACTATGATCTTCATATCAATCATACCCATCTCTAATTCATCCCCTAAAACCTCAATTTAATTTTCTAAACCTCTTTTGAGTATTTTCTTATGAAACCCTAAATCTTGATTCATCTTCAGAACTACTTCATATCACCAAATTAACAACCACCCCATCCTTCAACATCTAATAGCAACTCATAACAAACATCAGATTACTCAAATCCACATAATTTCCCAAATCGACTCAACAACCCTAATTTCCGAAACCCTATCTTCATATTCACAGCAACATATATTTCTTCTCCTCCAAAGCTTAATCAATCCTAATCAACACCACCACCATCTCTTATAAAACTCAAATCCTCTCAACTGAAATCGATAAAAAGAAAAACGAAGAAGAAGAATAATGAAGAAGAAGAAAGAATAACGAGTTAATCTACTCGGTTGAGATAAGGCCGACCAAACATGCTAAAGGAACCCGAAAAATTGATACGGGCATCCAAGGCGGTTAAACTGTAAGATGACTATTTTGCCCTTCAACAAATCTGATGATTACTTCTTCATCTGGTATCTGATTGACATTTCGAGTAGTCCATTCCACGTAACTTTTCGAGATCTATCCAGCGGTACTAGTTTCGTATCTAGTTCATTGTTAGATTAACTCCTATTAATTAACGTCCGCGTTATACTAATCGAGTTATTATCAGCTAATTCGTCACTTGACTGGTCCAATAGCGTTGACGAGCTTGAGGGTTTTTACACTTGCATAGAATTCCAGTTTTTTTTTATTTGAATCTTGAGTCAATCATATCTCCTGCTACCAAAATGCCATCCAAGATTTGTTTGTCAGCAATAAAGGCTCCTTGATTTTCTGATATCAATTTTGGAAGTACTGACTTGAATCTTTATGTGAGCACTTTAGAAATAACTTTATACACACTGCTTACCAGACTGATTGGTCTAAAATCTTTTGGAGATCCCACTTGCTCAATTTTTGGTATGAGACTGATGAAAGAACAGTTGATCCTCCATTCTCCTTGCATTGTCCAGATTGATTTGCTTGAGCTTTGTTCTCCATTCTTCTCTATCATTAAATTGTTGAGTTGTGAGTGCTCCATTTTCCTCTAATGCGGTCAGAGTGTCAATGTGGCTTGTAAGTTCATTTTTCTTTACTTCCATTTGCCCATAAGTTGCTCTACTCCACTGTTTTAAGAAGAATTTGAGATTTTGCAGTTTCTTTGACATTATGTAACTAGGAGACCCAGCAAACACCAAAGTATCCCACCACAATTTCAGATTATTGAGAAAATTTGGATGAGTAAACCAGAAGCTTTCAACTCTGAAGGGAGGTTTATTTCTATTTACATTTGAGGTTGTTAACAGAATTGGAGAATGATCTGATAATGTTCTAGAAAGAACAGTTTGTGTGAGAAGTGGAAAGTTGCCTTCAAATTGAGGGGAGACTAAAACCATGTCTAATCTACAAAGGATAGGATCTGCCTGCATATTGCTCCATGTGTACAAGCCTCCATTCAAAGGCAGGTCCACCAGATTGTGTTCTTCCATATACTCATTAAAAAGCCTTTTGTTTCTTTTTGAACCTCCAGGTTTGTTTTTTCTCTTCTCCTTCTGATTGCATTGAAATCCCCGGCAATACACCAATTAGTATGTGCCCAACCAGATAAATCATCAAGTTCCTCCCAAAACTCCCATCTTTCCCAATATGTGCATGGAGAGTAAACATTTGTAATACACCATTCATAGTCTGCATTTCTACATTTAAATTTTTGAGAAAGAGTATTTGGCCCAAACACTTCATCTAAGCATTCATACATGGTGTCATCCCATATTGTGAGTAAACCTCCTGATAAACCTTGTGATGGAATATCTCTCTATTGATTGTGTTCATTGCCCCATATTTGATTTACCCACCAATTGTTCATCTTCATCATATGAGTCTCTTGAATTAGAATCACATTTGGTTTAACCTTCCTTATTAAACTTTTTAAAGCATCCATTTTGTCGATTGCTGTTAAGCATCTCATGTTCCAAATTAAGACTTTAATATCCATTAACACCATCTGAACCCAAGTTTACAGCATCTTCAAATACTTCTGCATCTCTATCTTTTTTGTCACTGTGTTTTCAATTGTGTCCTCAACCTCAATCATCTCTTTCCTTGAAGTATTCTAATTAATGTTTCTTGGGCCTTCATTATTAAGATTTCTTGCAACAATACCTGTGTAAAGAGCTCTTGCTTTATCTTCTTGGTATCCAAAGTTGGCACCTATATTTCTTGTAGCATCCATTATCAAATCCACACAATTATGAATTTCATTAATTCTAACAATTTCTCGATTGAGATTATGAGATAATTGAGTATTAGGAGTCTTTTGAACTTCAGTATCTTTCCCCTCTTCCATTGGATCTTCAGGAATATGAACCAAATCTTGTGATTCATGGTGATCTGCAAGAATGAAGAACCTGTTTGGCTCAATCCCTTTTGGATTGGATTTGCTGACCGGAAAGTAACGACTTACAAAATCTGTAACCGTTATTTTTGTAGTTGTTTTATTTATATCTTGTTTTTTTCCATGGTTATTTTTAAACCAATCTGTAAATAATTCAGTAATTTTGGGAGTATTTTTTGAATATTTACCAGGCTTAGAAGTCAACTGCCTCCTATCCACGTGCTCCTTTCTGGGCCGTTGATAATTTTTGACTCTTTGTGAATGGAAATTTTGATTGTCAGAAGATTCAAAATTTGAATCTGAAACTGCCTTTTGCTTCTGATTGGTACTTTTCTCCAACTGTTGCAGAGTTTGTTGGTAGGAGTTTACCGTTACCTTTTTGCCGGAGAAAAATTGAAGTCCCATTTCACCGCAAGGATAAGATCTATTCTGTTTAAAGAAATCTGGATTGCTGCTGGAATTTGTTGAGATGTACATTTGACTCTCAATCTGCAACACTTTGGATTTTTATCAATTGTGCTCTGATCCACCTCAGCCAGCCTCCCATTTGAGCTCCAATTTTGTTAAAATTCCCTTTAGACCATAGTTTTACTGGTAAACCTTTAATCTTAATCTAGTTTTGTGCTAGAAAGATAGATCTTTTGTTGATTGTTACATCTTCTTCTATCCATCTGTATACTTCAATGGTTGTGTCATTAAAGCTCCATTTAATTGGTTTCCAACAACTTCCCCATTCCTGATCATTGTTAGGTTGAAAGAAAGCCATGTTATCATTTATGACATTGATTTTGAGATATCTGTTCCATTGAAGTTTATCCGCAATTTGCTGAGCCATCTGATTCCATGATAAGTTTCCGTAAGCTATACAACAAAAAGTACGATTTGGTCTCTCCATTGAGTTGTTGTTGTTTGATGGAAAGTCTTCCCTAACTGCTTGAACAATTAATGTTTTTCCCAATTAGATTGTTCAATAGCTCTTTAAATCTAATCCAACCATAATTTTCCTTTCCTTTTGGGACAAACAAGGCTTTATTATTAGCTCTGTTTTCATCAGTTCTAGCTATTTTCAGAAACTCGCCCGTTGAGTTTTGAAGCCTTTGAATTAGAAAAGAAAAGTTGCCATCTCTATTTGTCCATTTCCTATTTGGATTTTTTGAGATAAGATTCTCCTCCAAGGATTTGCTCATCCATGATCCTATGTCATCTGAAAAGATTACTTTGAAATTTAGACCACGTTCTCCTCTTTCAATGATCTTAAATCCCTCTTGCTTACCTAAAGATTGAGAAGAAAATTCGAATGTTTTTGATTCAATTTGAGTAATTGAACCAAGAATTTCTTCTTTCTCTCTGACACTCTCTCTCATCCTTTCTTTTGTGGATATTGCATTGGACACAAATCGACATTGTTTCAAGTCAGGCTACGGAAAAAAGAAAAAAAAAATCGTCGGGGATGGGGACTATCTGTTACAATCGGGTCGACATAATAAGTTCTCAGATGATCTATAAGCCGCATATAACCAATTAGTCCGAGAAGACTAGTTTCTCGGATACTGTAAGGATGATGCTTTTTACGACTAGGAAAACTAGAATTTCTGTGGAGCTTTAGTTTTACAGTAAGGATGATGCTTTTATTTTCTATATGCGAGTCTCTGGTCCAAAATGTCGTGTTCGAGCTCCACACAACGAAAAAGATTAGAAAATAAGCCAAGTTGAAGGACTTTTACAATTAAAACTAAAGCTATAGAAATTTAAATTAGCTCGAGTAAAGCTCATCCACAAACCACATTAAATTCCGATCTAGCAAAATCAGTTAGGTCAAATGAAGGACAACATACACAATCGGCTAGGTTTTAAATTCTTCGACCTAGCCGATTATGGTTAGTCTGCTCGGATATCTGGGAGAGCGTAGAATTCGCCTCCTTCCTTCCTTCCTTCATGGTCACAAATAGAATCTGTAAAACAAAATGTAATTTACTGGCTTTGATAGAGATTTTATTTCAAAAAAAATGTTCTTTCTATGGCTCTAAATCTAATTTTCGGCCAGTAACTATAAGTTAAACCTCACTAATTTGGTCTAGCAACTAACACTCAATTAACTCAACTAATCACAATCACAATGATTAAAACATATCAATTTTGGTTATTTGTTTACTTTCTGAGGAGAGAGAATGGCTGGTTTTCACACAACGGTTAAGGTTTCTCCATCATCATCATCTCATCTTATCTCATTGGAATAGAGAAGAGTTGGGGACGACGATCAGCAGAAGTCTAGGAAAGAGCAATGAGCAAAAGAACAGGTAAGCATCGCAAACTAAAAATAGGTTGAAGCTGTTGCAAAAGGAATTGAGAAATCAATTTCTCAGGTTTCTAAAGTTGGTAAAGAGAAGTCTGATTCTTGATCTGAGGATCAGAGTAAAGGTGAAGAATGAACTTATATTGTAAAGAAAATCCGAGATCTGAGACCATTCTTCAGTCTGATGGAGTTAAGATAGTTTGTGAATATAAATCTTTTGTTTTGACTGTAAAATTTGATGTTGTTCTTTTAAAGAGGAATCAAGAAGTACAAAGGATGATACTCATTTCAGTCTAAGCCGGTCCTCATCATTTATCCGTTTGCAATGCAATGCAATGATCGACTAGGAAACACAATCAACTTACTAAATATATCTTTTAATCTTATATTAATGGTTCTCGAACTTTGAACTCTTTGATAGACATTTGATAAGTATGATTACATCGTCTAAAAGATGGAGAACTCTAGGCCCTCAAGATTCCACCATTAATGGAATGTATTACTTGAAACGTTTTGGAAAAAATAGGCGATTCAATGTTGGAAAGATTCCACCATTAAAGCTTGCGGGAAAGCAGGTATGCTCGCTCATGGAATATGAAAAAGATAACCATTGATGTTCTAGCATCGAGCCTGTATCACTTTTACTCATACTGCTACGAGATGACAGGCGATCTTTTTGAAATCAAAGTTTGGCTCAATAACATAATGAGAAAAGAATTTAAGAAGGATTTTTATGAAGCTTGCACTGGATTTTTGAAAGGGTGTAGTGAGAAGATATTTTTTGGTTCGTGACAAATACAAATATGGAAAGCTTCTTCGTGCTACTACAGTAGTTGAAAAACCAAATCTCTTTATTGTTCTTTAGTGACTTCCATATTTTTCCTTTTGAAACACCAACACATTTTTCTTTTCTTCTATTAAATATAAGAACATCATGCTCATAAAGGTTCTCTGGGATTATGAGGCATGTTAATCCATTTTTATCCATGACATGCATCGGCTAACCCTATTCATCTTTCTGATGAGGACTCAGCAGGTTCATGGATTGAAGTTGAAAGTGTCCCATTCAACCTTTGGTACTAGAATATTTCTCATAATATTGTAGTCAAGTTTGGTGGTTTGTTAAAGGTCCACTCATCATCTTTTAGTTGGGAAGATACCTCTGTAATTTGGATCAAGGTCACCAATTCTGATCACTTATGTTCCACTTTCTTATTCCAATTATGATGATATGTCTTTTATGAATCAATTTAAACCCTTAACTCTGACTAATGGATCCCATGATCAATCTCTCAGAAGAATTAGGGTTCATAAGATAATCAAAGATTCTTCGGAAACAGATTCTCCAAAATTCCAATCCTGCGTGAAAGAAAAAAAAAGATTCTCCAAAAAAAGTCAAGATAACAGTCTTAGAATTCAGATTCCAAATTGGGTGGCCAAGTCTATCGGAATCAAGATCTATTCATAACAATTTTTGTAAGCAATCAAGTCCAAAAAAATCCTCGGAATTTTTTTTCTGCTATTTGAAATTTGAATTTGAATATAAGAACGGTGGGAACATATTCATTTTATCGATATGGATGCTTTAACTTCAGGTTTGAAGCAAGATTCCATCCTAATACCAGAACCTAGTATTTCAAAACATACTGAGGCACCACAAGTTTTAGACTTGGGCAACTAACCTTCAACATCTTTAACTTGTATTCTAAATAAGAAATTGATGAGTTTCTCAAGCAGGTTGTGTGAATTCCTTGTTTACAGAAGCTAGACGCTGGAAATATGGATTTAATCCAGTATATTATGTATGTTTTGCAGACTTCTGAAGATGTTAAGGATAACAACTATTTTGGGGGCATTTAGTTTTTTCATAAAAATGGAGGCTTATGAAATTCGAGATGGATAATGCCATAAGAACTGATTTTGAAGATCTTATTGCGCAGATAGTGGCTTTGGGGCCTAAAATTGAGGGTATCTTATAATGGGTGAAGCAGAAATTTCTGAATTAATGACGAAATCTTTCAAGAACCATCTATTAATTTCCATACGGAAAGATCTTGCGCAATTTTGTTTGAACCCCATTAGAATATCGTCTTATAAGAAGGTGCTCAAATAAATATTAGTTGTGAAACTCCCCCATTCCATCTATTTGGTCATTAGCTGTTCCATGAGGGCCTACATGGCTACCAATAAGTCTTAAATACCCCGTTCTTGTTCTTATTCTTCTTTTATGACTCGAGTAAATTTTGCATCTTGTTGAATATCACAAATTCATTTTCTAACCCAATTAACCTCTCTTACTTCTTTTTTTCTCGAATAAGAGGCATGCCTCATTCATTAATATTCATAATACCACGACTCCAAGTCGGAAAGGTTACAAAGCATATCACGAAGTTTTCAAATGACTCAAAGAAATTAAACAGGTAACATGGACTTACAACACACTTAACATCATGGTAACATAACAAATTTTGAAGATTGAATCTAACCATTCCACACCGATTCCTTAGTAACAGAACATGTGTTAAATGGCATTGTTTGGACTAAAAGTAATACTTCCAAACCGATTAACAAGTCTACTAAAAGTAGAGATGTTAGGATCCAAGGATCCAACCATTTCTCAAGGGTTTTAACATAATCATAGTAACATATGTGATAAAGGCATAAAAGGATCCATAGATCCAACCATTTATCACATTTTTTTTTTCAAAAATAAAGTAACAGAGGTGACAAGGATAATCATAATCAATTATCTTTGGGCGGAATCGGTCGGAGGCGGTCTGAATGTTCTTCTGAATCGGTATGTTGTTCCCATCTTCTGCTAGTGTCTGTAAAGGTGTCTTTGGTGTCATTGCTGGAGTTTTTGGTGTCATCTGTGATGTTGCTGATGGAGTATTTGATGTTTTTGAAGAAGTTATTGCTGCTGTGATTTGTTTTCTCTTGGAAAGAATTTGGCCATTTGTTTGTATAAACTTCATCAAAACAGATATCAAAACCATATGAAAAACCTCAAGAGGGTACCCAATATCCGAAATCACGAGAAAATAAGACAGAGAAATAAACTAGATTTAAATCGAGATCACAACTATTTTAATTTGAATCAAAAGCAAAGTTGAAAAAAACACAACCAACAACTTTGATTTGTATCCAAAAACAAAGGAAAGCAGATCCACTACCGAAACCAAGTCAAAACTAACCAACAATCTTCAAAAATTTGAATGAAACCAATAAAAACCCTAACCAAAAATCCCAAATCTAAATCGAGATCAATAACCAAAGATGGTACTGAACACCAAATTAAATAGGGTTAATCAGGATATCAATCTCTAAAAAACATATTTAAAACTTTTGAAGATCTGTCGATAATAAGATAAAAGGATGGCTAAAGAAACAGTTGAAGAAAAGAAAGGAAGGTTAGACTAGATCGAGATTTTTCTGCTCCGATCTACCCATATAAGAGCAGGCGGCGATTTAGGGTTTGGATTTTTCTATCGCAGAGAGTTTAGAGAGAGAGAGAGAGAGTTTAGAGAGAGAGAAACTATTGAAGTCGTTTACATTGGAGTATAATACAAGTGCATAACAATCCACTAATATTTTTTCACCTCCTCATTTGACTTATGTAACACAAAAGAAAAATCCACATTTTTTAGGTCCTTCTAAATTTTAGCCCCCAATCACTATCATCAACAGATACATTATCAGACCAAATTAGCGCAAAATGGGGCTAAGGTTTCAAATCAAAACATCTATAGATCCTGCCCCAACAAGAAAAAGTATTATAAAATACTTCAATTCTACTTCTCACTCGCTTTCGTAATCATCATTAAATATATTTTTTTTGATCGGTTGCAATTATTTATTAGCTTGACCATGAATTCCAACTCTATTTTGTTTAGGAAATCAATTGATATTGCACCTTCAATCCAACAAGATCCATGGCACCACTGCCATTGACTTAGACTGAAATTTCAAGTGGTTTCACATTTTTTTTTATAGGTTTAGGGTATGAAAAAATAATTAAGATGTAGTAGTGTAACATTTTGGTTGTTAGGATACAATATGAATGTTTCATAAAGGTTTAATCATTTTACGTATGACAATAAGTTGGGATACAATATGAATGTTTCAAGGGATTCTATAAAAAATCTAAGGCTTAAGAACTCAGTAATAAAAGTGGTAATAAATGAAGATGAAATTAGGTCATTAGATCTTTACTATCGCTTCAACCTGATCCTGAACTTGGAATTAATGATGAAAGATAAAGTAAGGGCATTTTTGATTTTTTCAGCTGATCACGTGACTCACTGATGGCCTTAACGACCTTATGGACGGAATAATGAAAATTTGGTAAATGATTTGTATTTGAGTGTCTTTCAATAAAATTAGGTTTAGATGAAGAGTTAAAAAAAATTACGCAAAGATAAAAAGACGAGGGTACCCAAATACACCACAATCTTTTAATTATCCACCTATAAGTCCTCTTACAGAAAGTGATCATCTATGAACAAATTTGATACAATGCAACAAATCGGTATTCACACTTTGTGTGATTATCTATGGATACGAGATCGAGACAATATGACTACCAAAGTTTGATACTTATTAATAGGTTCGGACTTAACCAAACTCTATAGGATCACTATCAAGTATGTACGGAGTTAACGTTTGTGTAATTTACTTTAAATTATATAAACAAAAATAATTGCGGAAAATAAAAATAAATCACACAGCAAGATTTTGTTAACGAGGAAAACTGCAAATGCAGAAAACCCCCGGGACCTAGTCCAGAATTGAATACTCTCAGAATTAAGCCGCTATACAAAATCTACACCAACTTCGTATAGTTGAGACCAAGCAACTACCCCTAGTTCACTTAGTTTCCTTAGTATCCCTGCGCTTCCGACTTCGATGAGTTCACGCACTGGAACAATTCCTTTGGATCGTATTCCAAACAGTAAGGAACAACAAATCTGTTTGGTAACAACTCTCTCGATTCTTTCAAGATAAAGATATCTAAGGTCATACGCAAAGGCTCTTCCGTTTAATATAATAAACTCCTTTGCCTGGTTAGATCAATCTATCCAATAAATACCAAATTAGTCAAGTTTAGATTCGCAATCAATCGATATAGATTCCAACAAGAAACTATAAAGTGATGCCGATCTCACGCAACAAATCAATCGAATAAATCCGATTCTAGTTGGATCCTAGCCGATCAAGGTTTGTGCACACCCAAAGATATGAGAAACAAATAAGAAATATTCTTTGTCTACAAATCTTCTTTAATCTTCAATAAACACCCGCACAACACCACTTGAATCTCTTGTGATCAATCATACACAGAACGAAGTCTGTTAACAATGGATTATCACAAGATGTCTTTAGATCTACAAACAGTTCTAAAGATCCCATCGATACTTCGATCTAGTTTGAGTGAATCTTATATCAGAAGAGAAGATTCTCAAGAATAAACAAACTAGGTGCAATCAAAGTTTCAACAACCGTTAGTCAATCAAATCAATCGAAAACTAATAACACTGCAATTATCTCGTTTCCCACCAACGGTACTCGTAAAGCTTCTTGATCCCACAGAAGTCTTTAAACGAGCGGTCGTAAGAGATTTTGCCTAATTAGGGTACTTTCCTCTCCGGATAGACGGCTCCACCAGAAACAACAAAAAGATGAAGTTTGCCTTGCTCTTAGGTTAATTTGCTAGAAATTCAAACTTAGGTATTTATAGACCAAGGATGTTTGGACACTAAGGAATTTCCAAAACCGAAAATATTCTCAAGATATTCAATGAATGGCAAAATTTGGTTTTCCTAATTTCAATATAAATGCTTGTCCAAAATTTCCGAAATCTCTCAATAGAAAATCTCCAATTAGTAAATGCATATTACTAATTTTTATTCTCTAGAGATATGCATTTAATTGCTGGTAATTAAAGCATATAAAACCAAAAACCTTAATTAAAAGATTCTCAATTTATTTCAGCACATGATTTCCTTGAGTACTAAGGAATATCTTTGAACAATAAATGATAAGAGTTACTGAACGTGTTCAAAGTATGTTGACATCTTTTCACTATAAATCCTTATTCATATTTACATGGATTTACATTCTTGGAATCGGTTATATCACACTTCCCAACAAGTTTAGAATTGATTCACTTGTATTCCAAGATCACTATATGATTGATCAAATATCAAATCACATACATGGGTTCAATCGGTTCTACCAATCACTAGGATCGGTTATACCTTATGGAAACACTTTTGGTCGGTCACACAAGTTACCATGACCGGTTACATCAGTTACCAGGATTGGTTACATCAATTACCAGGACCGGTTACCATATACTCATGGTATTTCTAGTGATCGGTCACACCAGTTACCAGCATCGGTTACACCAATTACCAGGATCGGTTACACCAATTACCGAGACCGGTTACACCAATTACAAGGATTGATTACACAACTTATCTGTGATCGGTCACACCAATTACTAGGATCGGTCACACCAATTACAAATATCGATCATACCATCTAATGGTGATTACTTAGGATCGGTTATACTAATTAACAAAAACTAGTCATACCAAATCATAAGTCAGGCATTGTGATTAGTTATACCTTTTTTTTATATTAATCATATGAATTTTATTACCAAATAAAACTAAAGGTTTATGTACAAAAAACCTCTGTCTAGACAAGCCCAGATCAGAAGAGACTAAACTCTGTCATACAATGAAAGACAAGCAAAGACAGGCCCAGACAAGGGACAAGCCCAAAATAATAAGAAGAACCAAGATTACAAGAAATAAAAAAACATCATTCAGGTGATTGACCTGAAATATAGTCCATCTTCCTTTTCTAATTCTCCCAAGAAGCTAGGGCTCTCCTCATAGTAAAGTATAGTCCCTCTAACAAGCAATACTCCATTTTTGGCCATCTTGTCTGCAGAGAAGTTGATTTCTCTATAGGAATTTCTGAAAGTGATGTTACTTTTATATCTCTTTATGTTGTTCCATCTATTCCTAACAATCCAAGGAATGCTGCCGTTGCTGAAAGCTTTTAAGACTGCTAAAGAATCAAGACTGAAGCATACCTATGTGAATTTTCTCTTAACTGCCCATTCTCCTGCTATGACCAGAGCCATCACCTCTGCTATATAATTTGTTACCACTCCTAGGCCTCCAGAAGCTGCTCCCACACAATCACCATGTTTATTTCTGGCTAGGAAACCAGCACCAACATACCCAGGATTCCCTTTGGATGCACCATCACTGCAAAAAAGAATTTGATTACCAGTATGTAGCTTAAAGAAGCATTGCTTCACACCAGTTATGTGAGTTTGAATTCCAGTGATACCAAAATATGAAATGACCTGCAAATCATACATACTCCCCTATTTGGTACCATTTATCCTTACATCACATTCTCTTGTGAAAGTAATAATTCTCTGCTTGAACTTGTTGAAATTTGGTTCTTCATCCTCATAAATCACTTTGTTCCTTGTACGCCATAGTTACACCATTACATTGAATACACAGTTGTACTATATTGTTTTTATTGCTGCACTCTTGCCTTTAGCAAAGTTTATACCAAGATACATATCACTCTTGCCTTTTGGTTCTTCATCCTCATAAATCACTCTTTCCTTTAGCACAGTTGTACCATATTGCTTTTATTGATTAGTTATACCAATATACATAACAAAGTTACGATCAGTTCTACCATCTCACACATATTGGTAATCCAAAGATATGCAATGAATAGACGTACCAATAAGCCTAGCGATTTCCATTTCGATTCATAAAACAAGTTCATGAATGTACTTCCTTTAAACAAATGTAAAACATTGTTTCCTAGGATGAAATCTTCACCATAACCCATTCACATAATCAAAACAATTTATACACGATTATGTCGATGTCATATCTACGAAGTTCAAAAGATAAGCGTTATACTTCATAGTCTAATTCCCTAATACTATGATCATACAAATATGACCATGTCACATCACTAGAGTAATATATACACTATGTACATTATACAGCTTCGCAGTTATGTTTTCAATATAGCACGACTTGAAAGATACGCTAGGAATGAAAGCAGTTCAAGTTAATATTACTAACCTCAAGAGGAAGGATGATGTTGTCGTTGTAGTTTGCTTCTTCTTCACTTTCTTCAGGTCTTCGGAGTAATACTTGTATGTCTCAACATTCCTAGACTTTTTAGTCTAACCTAAACGAAGTTGACTCTAGTATACAATCAAGCGACTTTAGATGAGTTTTGAGTCACTAAAATATGACAACCAAACTTGACATACCAACGCTTGGTGAGTTCAACCGAGCTATGCTCTAACAATCTCCCCCTTTGTCAATTTTAGTGACAAAACTCTTTTTACATATGGATAAACAAATTACAAGAATTCATTTTACATACGCTTGATTCCAAGTTTCAACAGCACAATAACCTGCATATATTCAATCAATAAATGCCGCTATTGACATTTTAATTACAAAGCTTATACTCCCCCTAAAGGCAGGCTAGGTAGATATTCAATCCGAATATCTTTGTTATTCCCCTTTTGTAGTCAGAATTACTACACAACAATATGATATGTTCCCCCCCCCCCCTAGTCAATGCTTTACTCTTTCGTTAGATATAACATTTAAGCACATTTGTCCTTTCATTAGTGATTGCAAATCATTTGTTTACTCCATATATTTCTCCCCCTTTTTGTCACAAAATGACAAAGGTTCGAGCAAATAAAGGACAAACCGAAAGGATCTTACAAATCTAAAAGACTTGTAAACAACCTATAAGAATTAAGCACGAAGGTTTCACATACCACTTTAGATAACCAATATTAAAACCGAAACTACAAGTAATTTAGTTTTAATATGTTACCAAGGAACAATTTCCTAAAGCAATTTTCCCTAATAGTTTAACAAATCGACTAAGAAACTTAATTTCCTTGTTAAACCGATTGCAAACATATAATCGCTTATTTCGATAAGACAAAAAAAGATCAAAATTAACTTTATTTTTCTCCTCAGGCTCTAATTATTCATATAATAACTTAGACCTTTTTCTTTAGACAAGACAAACACTAGGTTAGTTAACTAGTTTTTCTTGTCAAGGCATTCAATTAGACTTGAATAACCGAATCCTCCAATTTGATAAGTCTAACTAAGATCAGAATTAACTTAGTTTCTCTTATCCGGAATCGATTTGGACTAAACAAATGATCCCGTATTTCGTTAAGCCATAAACAATACATACAAACCAAAATAAATTGACTTGCACAATTATTTTCTTAACCGGAAGCAATTGAAACAAACATAGACATTATAGCACCACAATTGCACCGAATTTCGTTAAGCAAAAACACTTGATACCCAACAATAAAGAAGATACCAAACAATACGCCAAATAAATTAACACAGTTTTTGTTAACCGGAAACAATTGAATCATACACACACATACATCCATCCACAATAATGGAACATATCAATTGTACCGAAATTTTGTTAAGCAAAAGCAAAATATATGCAATATAAACAGGCTTTTCTTAAACAAGAAAATGATCAACTAACAAATTTGTTACCTAGGATTCCGTAGCCTCTTCTCCCCAGAAAGATATATCATTAAGCGCAAGTTCAAGTTAGAACTCCCCCCATTGTGTTGTCATCCTCTCGCAAGAACAAAAGAACAACAATAAAAGCAACCTTTACCAGAGAAAGGTTAAAACGGTTTTAACTAATTCGTGCCAATAGCAAAAGTTGAAAACCCGAAACACATATGTTTATGCTAAACACAACTCATGTAAACATAAATTGATTCAACATATTGCGACTTTTCACATATGAGTTTCAATCGGAACACCTTATGATCCTTTGATAAAGCCTACCAACATGGGCTAGAACTTAATCCCGCTAAATCAAAAAGACACACAAACCATAAGGGTTACATCATATGAGATCGAATATTAAGGTTATGAAAAACGAAATCAGACATCCCATAAACCGAATACACATAGCAAAAATATAAACATTCATTCACAGGCTATGTAATCGGTAACTATCACGAGAAAAATTATAAAGAAATAATTTTATTCATTAATAATGATAGTTTCATTCAAAAATAGACCTTATATACAATAATTGAAGAATATCAAACACAAATGTCTATTTTTATGGAATAAGAATTACAGTGTTATTCATCTTTGTTGTCCTCAGTTTCCATGATTTCGTCAAGATTTTCTTCAAACATTTCCAGATTGGCAGAGTGGAATCTAATCATTTGAAGATCATGAAAATCTCTATAAGATGCCCAGCATACACCATGAAAGATAATTTCCTTATGATCAGTTGAGGATAGTTCTTTCAGGAGTTCTTTTCTTCCAATCAGTTTAAGAACTCCTTCACAAAGACTAGTTTCCCTAACTTCCGTAAGGGAGGGCATAATATGATACGATCAGAATTCAGAACAGAGCTCGAATCTTCCCTTGTTAGAGGTATCCAGGACACCTTCGACTTGCTGAATACAGTATTCTCCAACAAATTCACTATAAACTTTCCCATTCTTAGTGAAAAGAATTATATGAAGTTTTATGGTTAACAGATCTTGAAATCTACAAGAGTATATCATATTTGATATATCGTTTTTTAGGTCTTTCATGGTTCTACCAATAAAATCATGAAAGGTCCGAATATAAGTTGGATTCTTATAAGATTTTTGACTTCTTATAAAAATAAACTTTTTATTCGAATTAAATGTTTAGATTTTTCGGAAATCTTTATTAAGAGGGAACAAATAGAATTACCCATTTTGTTCAAACAAATCTCTAAAACACAGGGTAGTGTTTGGGTAAGAAGGGATTTTGTTCTTTTGTAACAGAGCCTTATTTTTTACTGTTTTTCCTCTTCCATTTTTTGAGATATGATACATCATCATATTCAAAAATTGTTTCCGAGGCAGATTTTTCTCTTTTAAAGTCACCCTTTTTGTATTCCTTCTTAAATGACTTTAGAGCATAATGAACTGGCCATGAATTGACATAGTAGTTCTTTTGTATATTTGTTGGGAAACAGGGATCAAAGTTCTTTGTATAGAAAGAACCTTTTGCCAATTCTTTTGATACAAAGCGAAGAGCACGCATCCTACGAATCTTACATTCTCGTTGCAGATGATATTTATTTCCACAATAATAACAATGTTTTTTATTATAAGACTTATAATTTGTGTTGTTACCTTTCTGTGGATATTCTGGGGATGATCCTTTCCTTTTATGCACCTTTGGAGACTTTGACCTCTTCTCTTTCACAAAAGTTTTTTTCTTCAGTCTCTGATTTGATTGATCATCAGTTGATGGTTTGTCATCATAAGTTTCTTCACAGCTACGAAGAGTATTGTTCACATCATGAACCTCTGTTTGGGTAGAAACACTAGAAGATTTGACAAACTTTATCTCTTTGTTATGGATTAAGGTATTACAACCTTCATATCCCAAGCCACGTGTATCACCATGACTTCTTCCTATTTCCAACAAAGAGGATAAATTATTTGTACTATCATTAAGTTTTTTAAACTTAGAGATCTCATTTTCTAATGATTTATTCTGATCAAGAGCAGAGGTAAGGGACCCCTCTAAATGATTTTCATTGGATAGAAAATTATTTTCTTTTTCCTTAAAGCATTCTTGTTGAGAATTCAATCTTGCCTGGAATTATCAAGTTCTTCTTCCAGAAGATGAATCCTTTTTAAACTTTTATCCAAGTTTTTCTCAGCAGTTTCTGCTCGAAGAAGTTCAGTACCTACCTTTTCTTCGAGACAAAGTACTTGTTGTAAGAGATTTTCTTTCAACAATTTATGCTCTTCATCGAGATTTACCTTATAGTTAAATCTCGTTCTCTTTCAAGAGTTGAAAGGAGTTCATTAGAACAAATAAGAAATTGTTTGCTCAATTCTTTCAGTTCCGAAGTTTTTACACTTGACCTTCCATCAGAAATTTCAAGTATAGAACTTAAAAATATCTCATTAAGGATATCTTCAATTGAGCAGCAAGAACTTGAAGAACCTTCTCCTTTTGAGCAAAAGTCTTGTGATACGTTAACCGGGTCTTTAGATTTTTTTCGCAATCGCTTAATCTTTCATTGACCCATTATTTATAGGTTGGATTGCACCAAACACATATTGTTATATATTTTCGTGTTTTCCTTCTAGGGTACCAATTGAAAAGACGAGGGTACCCAAATACACCACAATCTTTTAATTATCCACCTATAAGTTCCCTTACCGAAAGTGATCGTCTATGGACAAAGTCGAGACAATACAACAAATCGGTATTCACACTTTATGTGATTGCCTATGGATACGAGATCAAGACAATACGACTACCAAAGTTTGATACTTGATAATAGGTTTGGACTTAATCAAACTCTATAGGATCACTATCAAGTATGTACGGAGTTAACGTTTGTGTAATTTACTTTAAATTAAATAAACAAATATAATTGCGGAAAATAAAAGTAAATCACACAATAAGATTTTGTTAACGAGGAAAACTGCAAATGCAGAAAAACCCCGGGACCTAGTCTAAAATTGAATACTCTCAGAATTAAGTCGCTATACAAAATCTACACCAACTTCGTATAGTTGAGACCAAGAAACTACCCTAGTTCACTTAGTTTCCTCAGTATCCCTGCGCTTCCAACTTCGATGAGTGCACGCACTGGAACAATTCCTTTGGATAGTATTCCAAGCAGTAAAGGAACAACAAATCTGTTTGGTAACAACTCTTTCGATTCTTTCAAGATAAAGATATCTCATGTCATACACAAAGGCTTTTCCGTTTAATCTAATAAACTCCTTTGCTTGGTTAGATCAATCTATCCAATAACTACCAAAGTAGTCAAGTTTAGATTCGCAATCAATCGATATAGATTCCAACAAGAAACTATAAAGTGATGCCGATCTCACGCAACTAATCAATCGAATAAATCCGATTCTAGTTGGATCCCAGCCGATCAAGGTTTTTGCACACCCAAAGATATGAGAACCAAATAATAAATCTTCTTTGTCTTCAAATCTTCTTTAATCTTCAATAGACATCTGCACAACACCACTTGAATCTCTTGTGATCAATCACAAAAAAAAACGAGTCTGTTAACAATAGATTATCACAAGATGTCTTTAGATCTACAAACAGTTCTAAAGATCTCGTCGATACTTCGATCTAGTTTGAGTGAATCTTATATCAGAAGAAAAGATTCTCAAGAATAAACATACTAGGTGCAATCAAAGTTTCAACAACCGTTAGTCAATTAAATCAATCGAAAACTAATAACACTGCAATTATCAAGTTTCCCACCAACGGTACTGGTAGAGCTTCTTGTTCCCACAGAAGTCTTTAAATGAGCGGTCGTAAGAGATTTCTCCTAATTAGGGTACTTTCCTCTCCGGATAGACGGCTCCACCAGAAACAACAAAAAGATGAAGTTTGCATGGATCTTAGGATAGTTTGCTAGAAATGCAAACTTAGGTATTTATAGACCAAGGATGTTTGGACACCAAGGAATTTCCAAAATCGAAAATATTCTCAAGATATGCAATGAATGGCAAAATCTCCAATTCGGTTTTCCTAATTCCAATAAATGCTTGTCCAAAATTTCAGAAATCTCTCAATAGAAAATCTCCAATTAGTAAATGTTCATTACTAATTTTTATTCTTTAGAGATATGCATTTAATTGCTAGTAATTAAAGCATATAAAACCAAAAACTTTAATTAAAAGATTCTCAATTTATTTTGGCACAGGATCTCCTTGAGTACTAAGGAATATCTTTGAACAATAAATGATAAGAGTTATTTAACGTGTTCAAAGTACTAAGGAATAACTTTAATTAAAAGATTCTCAATTTATTTTGGCGCGACTGTAACTGAATCACTTGGAGGGTGGATTTAGTCTCAACTACATTCCAGTCCGAAGTCTGATATTAAACTAGTGTCTGTAGCATCTTAATACAGTTTGGTGTTCAAATCTGGACGAGGTCTCGGGATTTTTCTTTAATTGCGCTTTCCTCGTTAACAAATATTCTGGTGTCCTGTGTTTTTCCTTTTCCGCATTATACTTTTATCTTTATAATAGGAATTACACAAGTTGTACATATTCAATCTTAAGAGATACGCCCATCTAATTGTGATCGATTACGAGACTTGTTTCTTATAGAATTCGTATCTTGAAAGATAGATAACAGGTTTATTATTTGGCAGAATTCCGATTAGATTATTTGGATATGACTATATTGATCTTGGATATTGATTTTTGAGATTGTCCAAGTACTCTTCTTAACAATCGGGTTCAAGGAATACTTAGTTTATGTTACTGATTGAGAAGAGATAGAGATAGAAACTCTATATACATATTGTAAAGGATCGTTAAGTTGGTCTACTTATAATTGTATTAGTTTATGTCCATACAGGTTGCCGGACGAAAAAGTTTGTGGTGTATTTGGTACCCCCGCGTTTTCAATTGGTATAAGAGCAGGAAAATACTGTTATACCTAACAAGTCTGTGTTTGTGGCAATCTGAATTATGGACAAGAGTGCAATCTCGATTAATGTACCACCAGCCTTCATTGAAACAAATTACTTATGGTAGAAAATAACAATGCGATATTTCTTACAAGCTCGTGATTTCAAGACGTGTGTTCTTGTTGTAAGAGAATACAATACTCCAATGGTCGGAGAAGGAGAAGATGTTGTTCCAAAATATATAGCTGCATATAGTGAAGTCGAAACCAGTGATGATAAACACAACTATGATAGGATGAATGTTATTATCCATGCCATAAGGCAAGATATTCAACATCATGTGTGTAAGTGCACTAGATTGAAGGATGCTTGGGATATCTTATAAACCGTATTTGAAGGAAATACCGCAGAGAAAGAGGCAAGGCTTCAAAACCTAACTTCCTAATGGTAAAACCTTTATATGGCTACTGAAGATTCGTTTGAGAAATTTAATAACAAATTTTCAGAAATAGTGACATGCACTAGGAAATACAATTCCTGAAAGGGACGTAATGATGAAAATGTTGAGATCTTTACCAGCTTGATATGAGTCTAAGAAACATGTCATCACTGAAGGAAACAATATTATTAGTCTTTCCAGAAGCACTCTAGTTATAAAGTTAAAGATCTTTGATCATGAACAACAAACAAAAGATGATAAAAGTATTGCTTTTAAAGCACTTAAGAACATTGAAGTACTTGAAAAAAGTGAAAGTGTTGGCAACTTTGAGAAAGATCTTGTTCACGAATTATCATATGAAGATCTTGAAAATTCAGTTTCTCTCATTACAAGACGGTTTAGAGATCTGCTTAAGAAGATGAATAAACTGTTCTCAAGAGAACGTCCACCATCATCATCTAAGCCACATGATCGTATTCCCTTCAAAAAGGTGAATAACAATAGTGATGATGAGGATATGCCTCACTGCTTCAAGTCTAGAGTTTCGGACACTTTGCAAATGAGTTCCCAAATCGAAGAAAATACACTGTCAACAAGAGTGTTGCTGCAACTCTCCATGAAAACACTGATCATTATAATTTAGAAGAAGAGGATAGTTCAAGAATAGCACTTATGGCTAAAGTAGCTAATCTTGATGATAGTAGTGATACTTTCATCAGTCTTGACAAACTCTTTGAAGACCGCTTCTTCCATAACATTTGAGGAAATAATGGATTTTTCACTTTCTAATGAAAATCTCACTGCTTATGTTTTGGGAATATCTCAAGTGTGTCTATCATCTGAAATCATAAGTGCTCATGAACCTTCATTCAACCTAACATGTCATGACTGTACCACTGAAGGTCACGAACTTAAACAGTGCTTCAAGTACAAACAAAAAGTAAGGTATCTCAACAAACTGCAACAGAGCGCTAGTCGATTTACAAATGTGCTTAAAGTGGGAAAAAAACGGGGGTCTAACAACCACACCCAATATTTCGTTTCGGCAATCTGTAGGGACTCACTCCAATATACTTCCAAGAGAATCAAGTAGACAGTCAGACTCAATCAAGGAAAATACATCCAAGAGTTATATCTCTGTTTCTCAATGTAATCAGCAAATCAAACAGATAGAAATCCGCGAGCCTGATTATTATGAGAAACAACTTGAACGGTACCAAAGACCAATGTTCAAGTGCCAATCAATTTATATCAACAACCAAAGGTTGGATTATCTAATTGATTGAACTACGCACAACCTATGATATTTTAATTATAAAAATATATAATGCGGAAAAGAAATAACACAGACACCAGAAATTTTGTTAACGATGAAACCGCAAATGCAGAAAACCCTGGGGCCTAGTCCAGATTTGAACACCACACTTTATTAAGCCGCTACAGACTCTAGCCTACTACAAGTTAACTTCGGACTGGAATGTAGTTGAGCCCTAACCAATCTCACACTGATTAAGGTGCAGTCGCGTTCCTTACGCCTCTGAATCCCAGCAGGACTCTACACACTTGATTCCCTTAGCTGATCTCACCCACAACTAAGAGTTGCTATGACCCAAAGTCGAAGACTTGATAAACAAATTTGTCTCACACAGAAAAGTCTATTAAATTGATAAATCTGTCTCCCACAGAAATACCTACAAGTTTTTGTTCCGTCTTTAGATAAATCAAGGTGAATATGAACCAATTTATACACCGGACTTATATTCCCTAAGAACAGCCTAGTAATATCAATCACCTCACAATAATCTTAATCATATGGTAGCGAAACAAGATTTTGTGGAATCACAAATGATGAGATGAAGATGTTTGTGACTACTTTTTATCTTACCTATCGGAGATTGAATCTCGAGCAAATCTTAGAGAAGATAGTACTCAATATGATAGAACAAAGTAAGATCAGAACACGCAACTACAGAGAAAATAGTTGGGTCTGGCTTCAGAATCCCAATGAAGTCTTTAAGTCGTTAACCTATAATGGTTTTAGAAAAACCTAGGTTAAAGGAAAATCGACTCTAGTCGCAACTAGTATCACACAGGAGGTGTGGGATTAGGTTTCCCAGTTGCTAGAGTTCTCCCTTATATAGTCTTCAAAGCAGAGTTTACAATCAATGCTACCTTGGTAACAAAGCATTCAATATTCACCGTTAGATGAAAACCTGATTAGATTCAAGCTAATATCTTTTAACCGTTAGATCGAACTTAGCTTGTTACACACACATGAAACGTGACTTCATTTAGATATGGGTAACCGTACCTAAACGTGAACACTTTGTTGGCTCAACAATAGTTAACCGAAGTTAGCCATATGAACACTTTCATATCAACCTTGTTCATCTCAATCACAACTAGTTAAAAAAACTCAAATGAAACTAGTTCTAGAGTTGTTCAATTGTGTATATTCTCATAGAAGTATACAAGACACAATTGAAGCAGAATCGATTTTGATTCACTCGAATCAATTCATGAACATTATAGCCACGGTTTACAAAAGATTGCATTCCTTATTATATAAATGTATTAGTTCATGAACAAACCGATTTTAGAACTTAACCCACTCAAGTATACAAATGGGTACGCATACCTAAGTAGTCGGACTTGGTATGGGTTCGCCAGTATGCAAACGGGTACCTATACTATCGTACAACCTAACTCAGCTGAATTCTCGGACTTGAACTGTTACGCCGGTACACATACGGGTATGCATACTAAGTTCCCGGACTTCAACTATCAAACCAGTACGCATACGGGTATGCATACTATGGTTCCCGGACTTGGAATAACTTGCAACAGTTAGCATACAAGTATGCATACTGTGATATATCCAATCAATGGTTAATTGTTCTAAACTCCATTTTAATAATTGAAACATTCTTGGAAGACGGGAATAGCTGTCTCACACAAACTATTAGCTTCAAAGCAATTTTCAAGTGATTAATAGATCAATACGAAACATTCCGAGTCTACATCAAATGACTGTCTCACACAAATCACGTAATATGTTACCAGGCGATTTTCACATGATCATCTTTTGACTTTCGTCAAGAATAAAAGATGAACTTGGTTAAAGCGAAAGCTTACTAACACATATTTCGAGAAATATGTAAGCGAGTTAAACTCAGTTCGAAATATCAAATGTGTATAATATAAAATCTATATAACTATACGACTTTTGTCTCAATAGGAGATAAAATAGAAATAGACTTCTGAGTGATAGATGAGTTCAAGTCTCCACATACCTTTTGTTGATGAAGTTTCACAAGCTCCCATTAGTAGTTCTTCGTCTTCAATCGATGAACGTCGTGAAGTCTAAAGCTCAACTACACATTTTATCCTAATCCGAGACATAGCTATAAGTAGACTAGAAATCAAGACTTATAGTTTTGGCAACTAAACTTGACAAACAAGATTAAGATAGCAACGTTTGCGAGTTCGACCGAGTAGTGCTCTATTATAAACTCTTCCAAAATCCAAACCCGACTAAGGTATGTAACTTTGTTTCTCATTCTTCTCCTAAATATGTGATTTCCTATAAGGGAAAGGATAAATCTAAAGGAAAGAAGATATCAAGATCTAAACGGTCAGTAAAAATGGATATTGACAAACCTGTGCGGGAATCGATAGGTGATCTTATTGATGCTCACCCCAACACAGAGTAATTGTGTTGAAAGGGTATTTTCTTGTCTCATGCGCTCTTAAAAGAGACAATAACTATGCACCTACTAGGGCTTTGGAACATACTTCCAAGTTTGTGTCATGAATTTCCATATGTTTATCATAGACCCGGAGTTAAAATTCTTAGACAGATCACGCCATTGCAAAAAGAGAATAACAATAGTTCATATCGAGCCCTGCTCCATTGAATCTGGTCAAGTTCAAATTTTCTGGTTCTTGACTCGGCTACATAAATGAAAGTTCAAAATTTATTCTCACAGAATGCCTATGAATGTTTTTTAATCTGGCTTGAATATTCAAAATTTCATATTCTCGAAACCTTTGCATACACTCTCTTCACACTATTTTCAAGTAATGATATTGTAAAAACTTACCTATGTACAAACTTAAGAAAAGGTAAAATTGTATTTCACCTTTTAGTTTGATAATTGGTTCATGAACGATTTTTTTTATCAAGAATTCGGTCGGTTCTCGAACTTGACGGGTTGATAATCTTCCTTTTTAATCTCTCACGGTTTTGGAATTCTTCCAAAACACAAGTGCTCTTGAATTTTTATATATTTGTGCTTTGCAAAAGGTACATACTAAAAAAAAAAAATGAGCTATGGTGTCTTCGAGCAAGATCTATTCTGGTAAGACATGTGTACCCATGGTTGTTGATTCCACAACTAAAGATGTTGAGAATTCCTACCCTAAGGAGAAAGAATGGCTTTTTGAGATAAAAAGGAAGAACGTGAAAAAACCTAGATCAAATTGCTCAAATCAATAAAGGTTTGCAAATATTCTTGAAGAACTTAAGAAGACCAAGATGGAAGTGCAGGGTCTAAAAGACATTCTGCAGAAATCTCTCGAGATTCAAGAAGCACTTGTCAAACAATAGCCCAACAGGTTTAAAGGAGTTAACACTCTTATTCATAAACCTTATGTTCCAATGCCAGTTGATGACAACGAGTTCGGAGATGACAACACCTTTTTTAAGGATATTTTTACTAGTTAACTCTTTGTAGGAATTTATTCTTATTGTTTGATGGGGGAGCCTAACTTTTAGAGTAGTTTTTATGTGTTACATTAGATATTCCAAATACTATCATCTTACGTGTTTAAAGTTTATCTAGTTATTAAATTTTATTTTAGAAGATAACTTGCAATACCTAATCTTCATAGATTATATATATGCATTGTTTATTTGTGAGATTTGTTCTTTGCTATCATATTCTTGTGATTAGAACATACATCTCATATTTTGTAACACCCCGAGTTCCGAACCAGGGTTAACCCCATATGGAGATCCGAACTCGAAGCGTTACGGGTCATAAAGAGACTTATGCATATAACTCTTCTAATTTATTTATTACAACAAACATAATTTAATTTTTCAAACATGACTTTACACATATGAATTCTGTAATCATCTCTCACGACATTTTCAACAAACATATTAATTCAAATTACATTTCAAGCAATACAATAAAACAATAGAATAACTAAACTAACTTCATAGTTCCCACTTCCAATTTCCATAAATCTGGAAGGAATGTCAACTGGGGTGAGATTACAACTCAATAGAATGCACCTCTATTCTATAAAGATGTGAAAATATCAATCAATCAAAGAGAACATACAATAAGAGATTTTGCACAACTTCGAGGATTCAATTATATGTTCAATTAACAAGCTCACAATATCAATAATATTTCTGACAAATAATCCAATTTAGGATTCAATACATCATCAATTCACAACACAATTATGTTTTCAACAAAACGTTTAATTCAGATTTTAACACATGATTCACATATTAATATTGTCACCAGTAAACCATGAGTTCACAGTACGAAAACCTTGGTTCGTACACCCACCTATGGTTTATTGGTACAGACAGCCGCCATCGATGGTCAGGAATAAAAGTTCTTATGGGGATCATACCCATTTGCTCTCGGGGATCATTACCCATTTCATTTTCTCTATCCGGCACAAACAACCACCATCGATGGACAGGAAACACAAGTTCCTACATGGGGATCATTACTCATTTAACTCTAGGGGATCATTACCCACCGTTAGCATGAAATATATTCCATCTAATGGTAAAACATGAACTTATTTCGAATTTTTAAATCATTTTCACAAACAATACAAGCAAATCATGGTTTAGAAACATATGACAAACAACACATATATCTTTTAACCATTTAAGAAAACACATTCACTGCACAATGTTATGTGATAGGTTTCATGGTGATAATTTGATCTGATCATCTTGAAATTTCAAAAGAGCATGCTTGAGTCAATAAACAACAACATATCCAAAATTCACGTAAAACCAACGGCTGAAACGAAATATATTGAATTTATAATGGCATTATAAAAACTGGGCAGATTGCATGTTATTAGCAAACAATTCATAATAATCTGAAATTAACTCAATCCAAAGCACACTGATATATAAATCACAAATCAACAACTTTTGTTCTTTGAGCTAATCATTTTAGTATCATTTAGGTTACCTAAGATAGCCAAAACTATGACAAAACGAAATTGTCCAGAATTTCTGAAATCATCATCCAAATTACAAGAAACATTCAACGGTGAATTTACGTTGGGAAATTCTCAATTTTAACAAGAGATACCTAATCATGTTATCTATCAATAAGAGAAGCCTGATCATCAATAAGAGGTATATATTTATTCAAATAAATTACAGAATCCTAATAATACAAAGGCATACGAAATAAACACCAAAGAAAAACACCAAAAGAGAAAGGGTTTCACATTCTACCTCAATCATATTGATCCTCTACTGATTTTATCTAATAAATCTCTACTCTCAAGAACCCTAGCTCCATCTCCTTCTCCTCTTATCTTTCTAACTTCTCAAATACATTTCCCTATATTTATAATAAACCTTATACCAAAACAACTATTATTATTTAATTTCACATTTATTGTTTCTTCTAAATTGTTTTATTAGTCTTTTAATTTTTCTATTAATCAAAATGCTTATTCTATTATTTACTTAATTCTTTAACTGTCTCTTTAGTTTCCCTAATTTTATTATCTTTTTGTTTATTTATAAAACTATAATTAGGTGATTATTCAATGCTTTTACTAGAAGAAAAAGCATTTATAAACATCTAAGTTCAAGTGTCACAACCTAGCCTAACAGGGGGTTAGTCGATTGAGATTTGTGGAGATATTGAAAGAATTTTAGAGACTTTTAGAATCTCTTATTAGTCAATAGATAGTTTTTTAAAATCTCAAGCACTCTCTATTATTGGATCGTGACTTTCTAAAGGTCTTCAGAATTCTCTGTTATTGGATTTGGAATTTTAAATCAATGACTTATGGTTTTGAAATACTTGTAGAGACTTTTATTACAAAACATACCATAAAATGCTAAAAGAAAGTCTCTCCTAGGTAGGCGATATTTTGAGAGACTTTTTCTTTTATTTTCTTTTTCCTTTAAGGATTAAATACAAAAATATTAAAAACAATAACCAAATAAGCTATAATTAAACTCTTAAAAAAATGAGAAAAAAAATGTTGTCTTCCAAAACCTTATAAGTTTACTAGAGATTCAAATCCCTTATGTTCGTCTCGTTTTGATTTTTTTTGCCAAAATTGTTATAATTTTTATTTGCCATGCATGGACTAATACATTTTCATTAAATTATTCATATATTCATTTTGTAAAAAAATAAATACATTGTTTGTCTCACGTGTGTAAGGTGAAATTCATATATGTTTTGTTGTCTCTATGAATCACCATAATTCCTTGAAAATCATTCAGAGAATCTCCCAAAATCTCTAAACTCACAGAGAGTCACCCAAAATCTCTTGCATAAAAAGCCTCTTACAGGGAGGTAGTCAAATGAGATTTAAAATGACTTCCGGAGAGTTTCCAAATCTATTGTTAGTCCATAGAGATTTTTGGAGAGTCTCCTAATGTCTCTTGTTATTGGTTAGAGACTTTTTTTAAGTCATTTAAATTATCTGAAACTCCGTGTTATTGGATTAGGATTTCATAAGAGTCACTCCAACACCACTGTTATTGGAAGGAGAATTAAAAGTCGTTGATTTGTTGATTTCAGAGATTTGGAGAGACTTTTTTAGGAAAATATACATCGTAGAAATCTTTCCCCAAGAGGTGATATTTTGGGAGACTTGAAAATATTTGTTTTTGAGAGTAAACCAATTTTGTTTCCTTTTGTTTTGTTTGAACGAATGACTAAGGAACGAGCCGTTTGCGCAGTAAACCAGTGGCGAGATAGCATAGTAAAAAAATGTGGGATGAATGGAATAAAGAGAATAAAAAATTAGGCATATGATATAAATGAGTCTTATTTTGACAATGAACACATAGTTTACTAGGTATTCATGGTACTTTTATAACATTATAATGTGCATAGTAAAATAATTAGTAGAAGTTTGAATTTTCGATTAGATATTTTACATTTTTTTTTGTCTCTACAAATCACAAAGACTTTACAAATCTCACTTTTCTGTCTATACAAGTCACAAAGACTTTCTAATATACTCTCACAAAATCACTAGAAATCTCTAGATTTTCAGAGAATCTCCGGGAGTCACTCAAATAAAAAGTCTATGAAAGTCTATAGGAATCTCATTTGACTATCCTCCTGTTAATGTCTCTACTAATCCCAGTTGACTAACCCCCTGTAAGGCAACAAAGTTACTCAAGAAAAACCCAAATAACAAGGTTGGCTAAGTCGGGTAAAACCTGACCCGAAAATGTATATAAAAATATTGGGTATTACATACTTTCTCATAGGTTAATCTCTTAATTCTTGCAAGAGAGGAGTAAACTATTTTGAGAATTGTAGTATTGATCTCTCCACGATTACACTTTTGTGAATATACTACTATAGGATTCCGTAAGATGTTCTCTAGGAATCTACTTACTTCCTTGATTGCATAACCTCCAGGGAATAATTGGTGAACTTTAATCTCTACGTTTGTACATGGCTAGAGAAGTTATAATTCTTATATCGAGTCATATTGCATCAATTGTTCTCTTATTCGTAACTGGCGTAGAGAATAGTTTTTGTCGATGATATTTTTTCTCACGAAAATCTTGTATCTTAGTGCCTCTAACATTAAGATCATTATTTTTAATTTCTTTGTTCGTAACTGGCAAAAAAAGAGAAAAATACATGGATACAAATCTACTTTGTTCGTAACTACCGAGTAAATTTGTTAATGTCCAAGAAAATCCTTATTGTGATTGGAGTAAAGGTTGCTCATGTTGTTATTTCGGTAATGGAATCAACGGGGGAGTGTTCTATTGAACTTGTGCTTAAACGTAATATCTTTATGGGGAGAGCGAATGTGGAATTATAGGAGATGCTTGTACCTATATATCTCCTTGATGAAATATCCAAATTTCTTGGTAAAATTTTCTAAACTAAAAGCTGGTATATGTTCTCTAGTCTTGACACTCTTTTGTTCAATTCATTATGATCCCTATTTTTCGCCTTTGCCAATTTTGTTGACAAAAAATGGGGAGAATTATTAAGTACTATCTTACTACAACATATGGGATTTTCGGAGCATTATGTAAGGGGGGGTGGATTATGTTCTATAGGTTTTACCTATTTTGCAAAAGATGTAAGTATTGACTAAGGGGGAAATATCACTGTAGTATTACTTCAAAGTTGTGGTGCAATTGAACTTTGAGGAAGATAACAATATTATGTTTATGTATAACAACCATTGAGTAGAGTGATTTTTCATTCTAAAAAAGTTATTTTTTATTATTCTCATAAGTTGTTATCGCTATGGATCTTCAACAACAAAGGTGCTGAACGAACACATGTAGAACTACAGAAGAACTTGAAGTAAGAAGAATTCAAGACGATTGTTGAAGAACCAAGGAAATCAAGCATAGTGGATTTTGAGCTAAAAGTTTATTAATTTTGAATCCATATATATTGAACAGTTTTGTCATTAAAATTGATAAAGAGGGAGACTGTTAGATCAATGCTCGGTTGAACCCACAAGTTTTGTTATCTCAAGCTTGTTGTCAATGTTAGATGATCAAAAACTATTTCTTGATTTTTAGTCTACTAAGTAAGTCTCGGACTAGGTTAGAATTTGGTAGTTGAGTATCAAACATCACCCTTGAATACTGAAGATCGACGAAGGCATTTGGAGAACTTATTTTATCAGGTATGTGAAGAGTGATCCATTTTATTTTACTCACTATCTTACCATTCTATCTGTTGAGACTATGTCGTATGACTTCTAGTAGATTTACAAAAAAGAATTTTCAAGTCAAGCTTGCCTTGTTAAAAATATCGAAATATAATTCTAGCATAGATGTTCAAAGGTCCTTAACAATATTAATTAGTTCGAAACAATTTATTGTTCGAGAATTAATTTGTGGATCAATTGAAAATCACCCTTAAAAGTGATTTTATCATTTGGGAATGTTTCAAAAATCATAAGAGAGAAATTCATGAACTTCTGATATTTCTGCTCAGGGTAGGTTGGCAAACTAGTTTGCAAACCATAGATATATGATTCCATAAATACAGGGAAGGTTGGCGAACCAGTTTGCAAGCCGAAAGTTCAGTAGGGAACAATTCACAAACCGTGGTGAACTTAAATTTTGGTTTTGGTATAAAAGGCTTAAGGTTGGCAAACCCAGTTCACGAACTGTGTCCATCTGAGTTCATAAACAGAGTACGGTTGGCGAACCCAGTTCGCAAATAGTGCATATCTGAGTTCTCGAGCTGAGTAGGGTTGGCGAACCTGATTAATGAATCGCAGCTCGTTGACTTGTGAACTTTAGTCTTACAGTTCATTAACCGTTTCACCAACGATCCCAGTAGAATTTAGCAGATGCTCAAAGACTTATTTTTTAAATATTTTTGGCATTGCTATGACTCTCTTAAACACTTCTATGGCTTCATTGATCACTAAAACACTTATGTGTGTGCATCATGATTAAACTTTCGAGTGTTTAATGAACATCAACTTGCTTTTATTTCAAAAGGCATATTTGCCAAATCGGAACGGTCATTATACACGGTTCCGTAACCGGATCACTGTGTATATTCTTCAACTGTATTTTCAAGATTAATTCTCATATTTTTTAATTGAACCCTAATTAGAGTTTCATCTACACGGATAAAGTGTTCGCTTGATTCTCAAGTCATCTTGGCTTGAATTCTAAGCAACCCTCTGTCTTCAAAAACTATAAATTGAGACGTTTTTTTAACTGGGAAATATAATCCCTGACACTATGTGTCCTAGTTGATAGCTAGAGTCATCCTTTATGAACCTAGGTTTCCTTTGAGAAACATAACTAGGTTTACGACTAAAAGACTTCGCTTTAGGGGTTCGTGAAGCCATGTCCGACTATCTTTACTTGATAGTACGTGTTTCTGTTATGAAGGTCGAGGTTCTCGTAATTGCGTTTAGGAAAAATAGATAGAAATCGCAAAGTTTTCTTTGTCTCGTACTTTGTGATTCCTCATGATAGATATATGAAAATTATTCTTAAGGTGATAAGTTGAAGATTGTTCTTGAGAGGTGGTAAAAGATCCAGACTTCTCATCTAAGTGAGTGTAAGTGTTTCGGGTTGCGAGGTTTGCTAGCTTTTTCTATTGCAAACAAATTTCCAAGTCTTGATCTTTAATATAAAGGGAAATCAAATAGGATTATATGTTAGAGGCAGATTGGTATCAAAAGTCTTCACTGAGGTTTAAGCAACTCTTAGGTCGTAAAGGACGTCATCTAAGGGAATCAATTGCGTAGATCCTTATGAGGTTCAAGAGACGTAAGTAGCACGACTGTAACTGAATCAGTTGGAGTGTGGATTCGGTCTCAACTATATTCCAGTCCAAAGTGTGATAGTAGGCTAGTATTGTAGCAAATTAATATAGTTTGGTGTTCAAATTTGGACGAGGTCTCAGGGTTTTTTTGCAGTTACGATTTCCTCGTTAACAAAACTTATGGTGTCTTGTGTTTTTCCTTTTCCGTTTTATATTATTTATCATTATAATAGGATTTACGCAATTAGTACGTGTTTTAATTTTAATAGATACGTCCATCTAATTGTGATAGATTACGAGACTTGTTTCTTGTAGAATTCATATCTTGAAAGATAGATATCTAGTTTATTACTTGGAAATTTTTTTATTAGATTACTTGGATACGACTAGATTAATCTTGGATATTGATTTTGAGATCGTCCAAGTACTCTTCTTAACAATCGAGTTCACGGACTCCTTAGTCTATATTACTGATTGAGAAGAGATAGGGATATAAACTCTATATACATATGGTTAAGGATCATTAAGTTAGTCTACTTGGAATTGTATTAGGTTGTTTCCATACAGTTTTCCGAACGAAAAAGTTGGTGGAGTATTTGGTACCCCCCATATTTTCAGGATAAGCTAGTGATGGTATGAAAAAATTTAACATATTCATATCCATACATGAATTAATCTGCCTTCCTCTAACTAGTTCTACTTATACCTGGACTAACAACCAATTCCATAGTATTCTTAGTATGATTGATAGACTTTTAATATTCTACTGAATAGAAAATGCAATATCCTAGAGTGATTTAACAAGCCCTTTGAAGACCTTGCTCTGATCATAGTCTTTTGGATATTATTTGCGAAGGTGTTAATAGTGTTCATGAACCTTTTCGATATGAGACATACTGGTTGATAGACGCATTATTGTGTCTAATTTGTCTCAATTGTATATATTGTTAGTGTTCGATTTTGTATTTATTTTGTTATTTTATGTCTTTGTAGGTATTTTTAGAGAAATAAGCTCTTGCGGCGAAATTGGCTCGAAAAGTGGTGTTTTACACCCCAGGATAGAGTACTAAAGGCACCCCAGAAATGCACCGGAAGCACCCCAAAAATGTGTCGGAGGAACCCCGAAAAAATTAATGTCTACGCCCAAAAATTACTATTTGCACCCCATAAGACAAGTGCTAAAGGGACACCCGTGCAGGATTAGGGGGAGGACATGTTCTTCTCAAATTCAAAAGAACATTTTTGGCGGGAAAATAAACTTATTTCTCTGTCAAATTTTCGATGGATTTTTGGACGTGATTTAGTGAGATTAAATCCCTGAAACTTAATGGGTAGACGTGATATGACTATAGAAAGCTGGTATGGGTGTTTTTTCCGATCAAATTTGGCTTAATAACGTGTTTCAATCCAAAACAGTGGACACAAGTTTTCACGGGTTCAAGTGAATTTGACACAAGTTTGAGGCGTGTAATGCATGAGTTTCGAGTCTGTTGCACTACAGAGATTCGTGAAGAAAATAAATAACGAAGGTTAACAGCTGAGAACGCGTGGAAGATCAAAAAATGGAAATTTTGGCCGTGGAGAATAATATTGATAAATGAAGATTATTTGGGAGATATGGCCGGATTAAAGGAGGATTAGGAGTATAAATAGAGTTCTACAGGTACAAGGAAGGTTGGAGAGAGTTGGGAGCAGTTAGGAAGAACCAGAGAGTCGAGAAATCAAGTGGCAGAAAAACTCCATTTTCTGCTGCTGTGAAGAACACGAAGAACATTGGACGCACGCAGAACCGTCGTTTTTCAACAGTGACAACGACAACTGTTTGTGGGTCGTATTGCAACAGTGTCAACAACACTCCATTTTTATCGTTCTCTGTAACAGCTCGGTTTGTAACGAACAAAAGTGTTACAAACCCGGTTTTTATCAATTTTTCTCCTATTTCATCATTTGTGAACCATTTTTGAGCATTAATAAAGATGAATTTTGAGCATGTTTCCATGATAATGATGAGCTAATTCTCGCGTAACCAAGGCATGGAGGAAGCTATTTATGCATGAATAATTGGTAATTATTTTACTTTTCTCTAATTTTGCAATTTATAATTCACTCAAATTACTGCTTTGCAGAATTTTAATTATTTGCATAATTTTTCCTAATTAGTTGTGATTCAATTAGATAGGTTATGCTTTGGTTAGATAATCTATGCTTAAGGGATACAATTAATGTTTGAGAATATGCTTGATAATTTGTGAATTAAGAAAAAGAGATTTTAAAAATAATTAGAGTTTTGGAATTTTTATCATCATTTATTCATGTGTAATAGTGGAATCTAGTGTCTTGGTTATTTTCACTCTAAAAATTAAATCCTTAGTCCCAGTACCTCTTGCACCAATTGTAATATTATTGTATATTTTTATTAATTTTAAAAAACTCGAATCTTCACAAATCTGAACGAACCTATTACCACAACAAAGTTGAAATCACATCACTGGTATGCTCATCATTCTTTCTTATGTTTTATTGCTACTTCTTGGTATGTTCTTGATATTTCAATGCGGAACTGATTATTTTATTTGCCAAAAAATTCAGTTACTTAAGAAGAAACTAAAAGACTAGAGATTACAAGAGTATGAAGACTTAGTTAGGATAATGAATGAGCTTGAGGATCTTTTGTTTAGATAGATATGCAGGGAGATCCCTTATCACGTATTTTTGTTGGTGGGTGAGGTTTTATATTTTATGATCCAACAAGCTCAAGATCAAGGTCTTATTTGTGGTTTTCAGGTAGTTGTAGGTGACACAATCATAAATCATCTGCGATTTTCAGATGACAATTTGATATTTATTGATGCGGATGGAGAGCAAGTAAATAAGTTGAGGTTTTTTCTTATATCATTTGAGCTTTTAACTGGCTTGAAATTTAATTTTGCAAAGAGTCACATATACAGTGTTGGCTTTCAAGGTGACTTAAATCAATTATTTGATCATTTGGGTTGTTATACAGGTGTTATTCATACTACTTATTTGGGTTTACCTTTAGGAGACAAAAGTGGGGGTTGCAAATTGGGACAAAGTCATTGACAAGTTCAATTCCAAGCTTGCAGGTTGGAAAAAGCCATTTCTGAATAAGAGACTAAATAACTCTAATCAATTTAGTTTTAAGCTAGTTGCCTACTCATTTTATGTTGTTGTAGTTTAAAAAAAAAAAAAACGGTAGAAACTAATGAGAGACTTTATTTGGAATGAAAATAAAGGGAGGAAGAAGATTTATTTGGTTGAATGGGTCTTTGCAAGATGAAAAAACTTGGTGCTTTATAGGCACTAAAAGCTTAAACCACATGAATAGAACTCTTTTAACGAAATAGCGTTGAAAATTTCTACTGAACCGGATTCTCTTTGGAGGGAAGTGATTAGTAATATATGGTGCTAATAAATTGGGTTTGTTTTTCAGAATTCCTAAAACTACTTATGATAAATCAGCCTATATAGGCATAATGAAATTTAACACTATCTGTAAGAAGCAAATCTAATTCAAAGCTAATAAAGGTACTTTTATTCTCTTCGGGCATGATAAATGGATTTATATATTACAATCTCTTTAAAGTTTCCTAGTCTTTTCTCTATTTCTAGAGCTAAAAGCAACAATGTAGTTGAAGTTTGAAGGAATAATTTTCAGGAAGTTTGAAATTCCAAGAAAACAGAACAATATTGCTAAAAGTATTCGAAGGAGAATCATAGTAATCTTAATAATGTTCTTCTGCGGCAAGATATTGATGATAATATTGAATGGTCCATTTCAAGTAAGATTTTTTTTTCCTGTGTAGTCTACTTATGATGTTTTAACAACCAACTTATCTGTTCATTGGGTGAATCCACTTTTTAAGATCATATGGAGTAAGAAGTTACAAACTAAAATTACTTTATTTCTATAGATTTTACATCAAAATCGGTTTCCAGATAGAGATATGTTGAGGATAAAGAGAGTTAGCATTCCTCGGCTTTGTCTTTTCGCAATGAGAATGATACTGCAAGTCATTTGTTATTGCATTGTTAGTTTGCCACTAGTATATGGATTCATTTTCTGGACAAGCTTTAATAACACTTTATTATGTTGTCTGACATATGAGCTTTGTTTCGTTTATGGAATCAAAAGAATATTTCAAAGGAACAAAATCTTGTATGGAAGTGGCTATTATTGTCACATATATGAGCTTATGGTTGGGGGAAATGTAAGGGATTTGGGGAGTAAATAAAGTAATGCCATTACTTTGCATAAGAACCTAAATATATGACAGTTACCTGGAGCTTAATTTTTTAGGATTTTGAGGATGCTAGTTTTAACGTCGTAATGGTCAATTGGCCTTTTTATTTCGATGTTCATTAAGGATTGAGGTAGTTTAGTTACCTCTTTGCTCTTTTGTTTTGCTTTAGGGTGGTACAAATCTTTTGTACCTTTTTTTCTTATCGATATACATTTTCTATACCTATAAAAAAAGTGTAAAATTTAATCAAGTGATGGCAATTTAACCATTATAAAAAACATTTGGATAAGGAGTTTTTTGTTTTACTTCAAAATAACTTATTTCGTCTTATTCTGCAGCCCTTTCAGAATTCTTAAAGCCCTTAAAACAAGCTTCATGATCAAAGGGTATGGTTGTATAGAGATGACCCCCAACTAATTGCAAGTATTTAAAATAACATAATGACGGTCCTTGTACAAGCGAGGAACCACCATGGATGAAGACAGCAACGCCGCGGAAAATATAAGAATACATACTCCTTATACCAAGTAAAATGACTGGAATAGAAAGAATCTCAGAGCCTAAATAACCGAGACTACCATAATGAAGCAAACATGTCCCAAATAAAGAGAATCATATCCATTCTTTTATACAACAACACTTTAAGATTTATATCTTCTTTATTAACCCCTTGCCAAAATGTCAAATAGTTATCCATTATAGATGTGTAGTAGATGCTTTTTGTACCAAAACTGAGTTGAAATATAACGACTCTTTCGATTCAAATACTTTAATCAAATGGTAAAATCCTCAGTCAAACCTATTTTCTATTTTGGGAATAACTCCCCGAGTGGGGTAAATGGACATAAGTCCCACAGGTATATGAAAAAGTATTCCAAAAATAGGTGAATGAATCTAGTTGCAATTTTTTTACGATGCAACTTATTCCTACCAAACACTAGGGTTATGAGCTAGCATTTTTACCAAGTTCAACCGCTTAACCAATATTAGGCATTCCAAGGCACCACGAAGTATTTCCGATGACCCATCTATTAACATGGCCGTAGTCTTCGTACGTCGAATTATTTATAGGCCCTAAAATCCCAAATTTTCTATTTGTTTTAGACAAACGTCCAATATAAGAAGAAATTTTTATGTTTTAATATGTAAGTTAGGAATCTCATGCACTCATGCACTCATCACAATTCATAAATACTCTAATTTTAGGATCTTAATTGACGAAATCAATCACAAGTAAAAACATTTCATCTTAATATTATATATTGTGAAGATAGGGAGGGGAAGCTAGTCTAGGGGGAATAGAAGATGATATGGGAGAAGATAAATAGAATATTTAGTGGATGAAATCGAGGACTTGGTACTGAAAAGGGTACCAAAATTGAAAGATCAGGTATGCAAATCATGAAAAGAAGAACAACTAAGATAAGTTTTCTCGACTTTAAACCAAACACATAAGATAACCCAAAATTCCCATTTTAATTTTTTTTGACGCAAGAAGGTTATCTTAATTGATTAAAATAAAAAGAACAAAGAAGGCCGAAAAGACTAGAATCTGAACCCAAGGATCAATCCCCAAGAAAGTTAGTTACAATTAGTTAGAGATGAAAACTGCTTCCCAATTTCTTATCAGATCTCCAAAACCAATGACGAAAAACCAATTTCTGACTGAGCCCCATTGAAAAATCAATTGCATCACTTCAATGATGATTTAATTCGCATCTCTGCTTTTCTCTTTGGCTACAGCTCTCTTGTTTCTTTCCTTCCACAATACCCAAGTAATTTTAAAAGGAAGTATTGACCAAAATTTTCTTGTCAATGCTTTGCCTGTGACCTAAATTTATATCCATCGAGAAATCGCACTTCAGCAAAAGATGGTTGATATACTCCACTGCCTGGAGCAATGACAATAATTAGTGTATACAATCTGAAAACCTCTGATGTTCAGGTTGTTTGTGGTTGGAATAGCGTTGTGCACTACAAACCAAGCAAAAAGTTAATATCCGAATGGAACCATCTTCTTCCAAATGTATTTCTAACCATTCCTTTTGACCAGAAGTGTTGTGTTGCATTAACCAAATGTAGCCTTCTTTAATTGTGTAGATTTTGGAGTTGCTAATTAATTTGTCATATCCCTTTATTAGCTTACGAGGATCTCCTTCTAAGTTTAACAAGTCATGAAACTCACCAGTTTCCTCATTGCTTGGTTGTTTCTTCAATTTGATTTGTCATCTTTCATTTACAATAAGATTTTCAATTTCATTTTTTGTTGTTGTGAATAACAACTTTGAAAGCCTTTTGGTGAGTCTTGTAGAATGGTGCATCACACCACCATATATCTTTCCAAAATCTTAAGACTCTCCCTGCTTTGATATCACCTTTAGAATTTATTTTTAAAAGCATCTTCTCATTTAGATAGCTTTCTTATAATGTATTTTTCTCCTTAGAGTATCCCAATGCCATTTGGTGAGAAGGGATTTATTAGTTGGTCTTAAATTCCTTATTGCCGAGCCACCTAGCTCCTTAGGTTTATTTAACTTCTCTCATGCTATCTAACATATTCTATTTTTGTCAGCTGAAGCACCCCAAAGAAAACCTCTCATGATTTTGTCACCTTCTTTTCTACCTCTTTGGGCAACATCATATGAGACAATGAAGTACAGCGGGAGATTTACCAAAAAAATGCCCATTTTAATTATATCAGTGTATTTCATTGAAAATGTATCAAATTAAAATCTTTACAATTCTGAAATTGGAAAATCTAATTTCACAAAAACACGAGAGAAACGAAGTAGCGCTAGATGGATTGTGAGATAACAATGTAGAAGGATAAGAGAAGAATGCAATACAGAGATTGCTAGGGATGCGAAGATAACAAAGATACGCGAATAGATGATATTAAAGAAGAGATAAAGAAAACATAAAAGAGAATTCGTGTTAAAAGAATAATAATAAGGTTGATAATAATATATGGATAATAAGATGTGTTTTGGGACAATCCCACATGCCTGTTTACATAGGATTTTACTAATACCTAAAATAACTAGAGTTCCAAATATAATAACTTCTAAATATAAAAACAAGGAAATAACTATAACTTCTAAATATAGAATAGATGTCCTACATCATCCCCCCTTCCTGAGGAAAACTCTTCCTCGGGTTGTCATCACAGAAAGTAAGCTTCCTCCGTGAAAATCATAGATTTCACGTTTGCTGGCTTACCACGATCAAACACAAAACTCATAGCTTTAGAGATCATAAAATGAAGAAGCCTAGAAATGTTGCTCAACACATTATAAAACGTGTGTTTAAATTTCCCATAGTCAAACATAAAATTCACATCATTAGTGGTGGTGTTAGTTTAAACCATGCGAGCAACTACCACGAGCATACACTTTTCCGAAATTCTGAACTATACCTTTGAATGTGGGTTCAAATGATTTGTCATTCGTCTGATACAAAACTTGGAATAACTTATTTAGTTCATTACCCAGATTTCTGTATTGGAATGGAATCAACCAACCAAGTATTATATCTCTTACTATTGCCTAGAATCAATTGTTTAATCCAGTAGTGTCCTAACTAATATTGCAACATCAGGTGGTGAAGATTATGTTGTATTAATAATGTCAATGACCCATTTCCCGTCTGGATTAATAGGTCCAAGAGCACTTATATTGTATTCACCAAAATGAATTGTGGCATTTATCACGTTAAAGCAATTTATCCAAATTGATCCGACTCCCAATACTCGCATCATCGTGTCTGCAGCGTTCTTCATTAGCTTTTAGACAAACTCTTTGAGTTAAAAGCAAATGTTCTTTTGTTTCCACATATTGTTTTCTCTGTATCAAAGAACAAGCATTATTGTACACCAGTACAAAGTTGTTATTAGGTTTAACTTAGAGTGAACTCTTTGTCCCCTGAACTTTAAAATCTCTTCCAGTAGGCACTAAACCAACCAAAAAAATTATTGATAAAGATTTTATCTTTAGGTTTTTAAGATTCTGATAGAGAATTGCACAATTCTCCATTTTCTCAAGATGATTAAGAATCTGGGACAGAATCTGGGACTTTAATTGCATGGTCTCGGAGGAACTCTCCAGAGTTGATAAAAATTCCTTATCTTCATTCATCTTGTTTTGTTTGGATAAACAATATTCCTTGAGAATGATTTTCATTTTTCCAGTAATTCATTTTCTACTAATCATTCGAGTGGAAAAATATTAAGAGTATGACCAAATGGTTCGACATGAAGAACAGGTTGACTGGCACTTTGATGAAGTGGTTCATTTTTTATTTTATTTTATTATTTAATGAATACCATAAAAATTCACTAACATCAATTGTCGTTTCTATATTTTCAACCGGACCTTGTTTTAAGAAAGTATCATTATGTAAATACTTAAGATTCTCACAAATACCTCCGTTTTCACCTATCAAGTGTGTAGCATATCATCCATAGAGACTATGAGCATTATATTTCAAGACACTATTGTAGCTTGTAGTTCTCTTAGCCAGAGTCTTAAACCCCAAAGAAGCATTTACAACTGAAATACTGATTTTGTAAATAGATAATTGAATTGGATTACCATCCAACTCCTCGAACAACACAATTATGTTATTGTTTGGTTTGGCCATTTAGTATGTAGAGTTTTATAGTTGATGAAATGGTTTCTCACAACTCTTGAGACACTGGTTTGTAAAATAACTTCCTTTATAATGACGAAAATTATTACAACCACTTTGTAAAGTTAAATTAATTGACCAACAATAGCCGACATACATACCATTTACCCATGCTTCTGTCATGCTTATTCTTATGTAGTCTGGCATGATTGTATTACTGCAGCAGGCGTGCCGAAGCTCGTCTTATGCAATATAAGTTTAAAATCAATTTTCTTCGTATAAAATTTAGTAACAAGGTATGCATCATCAAAATAGACACATGCAGTATCCTCACGAATATGTAATCCAACGCCATGAATACTTTTATGAACATCATACGGTGATGCCTTTCCAATTGAAGAAACTATTGGCAAACTAATAGGAAACAAAAAACCAACCAATTGAACCTTGCTAGGATTTATATAATATTCATGTTTCACCATGAATAACAACTTGATTATTCTCAACTGTAGACAAATAACATATTTCACTATTAGGAATAACTGGATCATTAAATTTATCAATATATGATAACTCACCATTAAACTTTAAAGGATTATGGAAAACCTCTTTGACCTGATTTCGTTGGTCTTTTTGAGAAGTAGTGTTTATCTCCTCATCATCAACTGATGCAACAGAAATAACTCCATTACTTTTTATTAGTTGAAAATGAATCCTCTTATGTTGACAATGAATATCTTTATCGTCATGTGAAACCTCATCCTTCATATGAAAACATTCATTAATTCTAACAACATCAAGCTTATATTGACGCTCAATTTTAACGAATTCTTTTGTTATTTTCTCTAATTTTTTTGCATTAACTTTTCTCATTGTTTTAAAAGAATAAAACTTTCTGGTGGAAAAAAAAACAAAACTAGTTTTTTTGTTTTGTTAGGGTTTTGAATTGTTGAAGCGATATAATGACTAAAATTCTTGGCTCTGATGCCATCCAATGTAGAATGATAACTGAAGAATGCAATATTGAGAATGTTAGGGATGCAAAGAGAAGAAAGAGATGTGAATAGACGATATTAATGAAGAGATAGAGAAAAGATAAAAGAGAATTTGTGTTAAGCGAATAAAATAAAACTGATAATAATGTGTTTGATAATAAGATATATTTTGGGACAATCCCATATGCATGTTTATATAATACCTAACTTAACTAGATTTCCAAATAAAAGAAATACTAAACAAGGAAATAATTATAACTTCTAAATATATGATATATGATAGATATCCTACATCAAATCATTAGAATTCAATTGATATATCAGAACTCGTTTTAATTTTGTTGATTGTATTCTCTACCTGATGGGATGAACCCAAAGAAAAACACAATCATTATATTAAAAACATTCAATTTCAGATCTCTCACTCTTAACTTCTCTCTTAAACTCTTTTCCACCATAAATAATACTTACTGCTTCTTCAATTTTTTCAATTAGTCATTTTTAATTGTTGAAGATCCTAAAAGCTCTGGGCATTACAAAAAGTAGTCACACTTTCATACTCTGGTTTAGAAAATGGTCACACTATTATAATGTTTTTATAAAACGGTCATTTGTCTATTAATACAAGTAAAGACGCACGCGCGATGCGAGTGCCATTCCCTTTCAAAGCTTAAGAAATTGCTCGAATTCAAAATATAATTTTAACCGAATAGTGTGATTTTAACTGGTTTGGTTACAAAATAGTGTTAGCCATTAAGGATCACTTTATCTATAATTTACATAGTCTAGACCCAAACCTTCCATTCCAATTCTATATTTTTTCTTCGAATTTTTCATTTTTAATCAAAAATATTTATCGGAAACTAAACTATATTTCAGATCTTCAATGGGCATTTCAATTTTTGTTTTGTCCCAAATTTTTTTACTGAAACTCTTCACTTTCAATCAAAAATATCTATTGACAGCTATAAGTATTTATCAAATTATTTTTTTGTTCCAAGTTTTAAACATGAGTAAATAGCGTTCTATCGTTGATGCCAAGCCTTAGCAAGGATGCACGCACAGTACTACTACCATCTTGTTCCAAAACTTGATGATGAATAATAGATTAGTTACAGTAGCAATCAATTTTCTTTAATGAAGAAAAAATGTCCAATTAGGTAAAAATGAACGTTTGGATGTGCTGGCAGCCGGGCACGTGTTAGTCCAACCCTCTACTAAAGGGGACACGTTTTTAACACCTGATCTCAGTTAAAATGTCTTTCCGAACGGTTTTCTTTTATCTCTTCAGTTTCAGTGGGGAGTTCAAATTTGTTCATACTCCTGTAACGAGTGTATATTTCACATATTTTTCTGATTGGTCGATTATTTAACTGATGGCCCCATTACCCTCCATGTTTAGAATCATAACCCTCGTTACATAACTCCCTAAATTAAATCAAGGGTAGAGATTGAAATCTTACGTGCACACTCGTTAAGGAGTGTGCACAAATTCGGACTCGTCAGTGGGTCATCAAACTCATCAACCATGTAACCTTCGTCTTCACAACTACCTCTTTATATGGGCATCTCTCTTAGCCTAATTGATGCATTTCTCTTAGTATTGTTTCTTGGAAGAAATATTTGGATAACGTTGGTTGATATCCTAAATCTAAGTTTTGAGTTTTTAATCATTTCTTTTGATCAGCCTGTATTTTTGGGATTTTTCCAATTGTTTAATGATATGAATTTGTAATTGAATGAGGTGCACTAATATTAGGAGTTTGAGAATCATAGTGGTGTACATCTCTGTTTTGGATTTGAATTTTCGTCCCAAATGTAATACTAAATCTATGTCTTATTCTGCATTCGTTTCAAAATCAAAAGTGTAAATGTCAAATTAAGTATCTCCCTTTTTGATATTATTTTAATTGTGTTATCTATTGATTTCATGAATTGATTTTACCCGTGAAAGAAAGGAGGGAGAAATTCAATTTATCTGTGAAAAGGAAAAATAACATTTTTGTTTTTCTATGTTCTGATTTTATTTCAGATAGAGACTAAAAACGAAGAAGATGAGATCGATTAAAACTAAGATAGTGTGAAATAAAGATGGAAACGAAGAGGAATGATCTTTCTCATGGATAAATAATTTGTTGTTCTTTCTTCTGAAGATAAGAAAGCAATAGAAATTCTAAAGATATGAAAGAAAGAGAGAGAAAGTTAAAATGGGATGGCGGGATTCGAACTCGGAATCATTATGTCAACGTTTTACAGACCCATCCTCTCTGCATTTCCTTTTTTACCTAACAATAGGAAGAAAAGTTAATATTCTGGAGGGGTACTTTTGTGATGTGAAAAAGCTTCACCAGAAATAAGGCTTCACCAAACAATGTGGTCTTTTCTTTATGGTTCCACCTATTTGCCACCCACACTTTTCCTATTTGCCACCCATATTAGAATTTCTAAAACTATTTTACTTTTCAATTGTACCTTTTTTCTATTAACCACCTGAATTTGTACAAATCTAACATTGCCTCATAGCCATTAGATATTCTAAAATTCATGCCTGATATTTGATCAACTTATTTGAAAAATTTGTATACCCGTGACCCATTAACTCAGTTCCATCAAAGAAAAAAAAAACTCAATCAAGTAGTTATATTATATTTATAATGTATACGTAGGTGCAATTAAAAATGTAAAATCCACCTTAACAACAATGAGATTGTATGATTGAATTCATCACGGATCCATTATGAACCACAAACAAGATTCAAATTTTGTCTCACTTGGCGTTCATCAAAAATAAGTATGATTGATTTCCTTTTAAGAAAAAATATGGGTTCATGAAGATTGGCATAGGTGTGACTGATTTTAATGGAAGAAGATAGACTTCATCGATAGGTATTGAGAACCATATGAGTTTGGCTGTAGCCTGTAGTTGATGAAAAATTCAATGAGATTTGGTTTACAAGTACAATCAACATTTCATGAAAAATTGAATTCCGATACACTGAGTGAAAAATGTTTGATTAAACAAAGTTGTATCAAACTTTTGGAACCCTAAATGTTTATACTCGGTTCCCCTAAATATATGTACGAATTCTCTAAATCCACTTTTGGATTCTTTTTATTTGCTAAACTTGAATAATTTAAACTCTTCGTTTTGGATTTATAGCGTTGATCATAATTGATCAAAAAGTTTTTTCTTTTTCTTTGAAGAAGAAACGTAGCACAAAAAAGAGATGGGGGAGAAGGTGACGGTGGTGGGGAGAAGAAAATTATTGTTTTAGGGTTAGTTTTTTTTTGTTTATATTTTCGGTGGTTTCAGTGTTGGGTATAAATAAAAAGTCAAAGAGTAATATTTAGGAAATATTATAAAATATATGGGTGGCAATTAGGATAAATGGGGGTGGCAATTAAGATGAGTGGCAAATAGAAAAATTGTGGGTAGCAAATAGGTGGAACCTTCTTTATTATAGTAAGATTAGAGTTATTTCACTTTTTAGAGTTCAATCGGACATTGTTAATATATGATAGATATCCTACATCAGATCATTAGAATTCTATATAAATTGATATATCAGAACTCGTTTTAAGTTCGTTAATTGTATTCTCTACCTGATGGGCTGAACCCAAAGAAAAACACAATCATTATATTAAAAACATTCAATTTTCATATCTATCACTCTTAACTTCTCTCTTAAACTCTTTTCCACCGTTAATAATACTTACTGATTCTTCAATTTTGTAATCACTTGTCAATTAATCATTTTCAATTGTTGAAGATCCTATTTTTTTTTGGGTATTATAAAAAGTAGTCACACTTTCAAACACTGGTTTACAAAATGGTCACATTGTTATAATATTTTTATAAAATGGTCATTTGTCTATTAATATCAGAGTTATTTCACTTTTTAGAGTTAAATCTGACAATGTTATTACCTAATTATCCCTAAAAATGGGTTCATGATCGTTATATTACATGGCATTCACACCCCTAGGGTTCACCGCTTCTCTTCTGGTGTTTGGCGAAACTCCAACCCAATTCGGGATCGTTACACATCATTCGCCTTATGCTTCACCATTTTCCTTCCGGGATTTCGCGAAGACTTTCACCATCACCGCCACCACTTTAGTTAACCGAGAAGGGTTATTTAGGAGAAAGCCCAAACTACTTTTTCTTAATAGTTAAATCCGACTTAAAAAGATCATTTTGTAAAACCAATTGGGACAACGTGACCATTTTGTAAAACACCATTAAATTTTATCACTACACTATAAACCTTTGTCTTCAAATTCTATACCAATGGCAACCTTCAAAACTTCCATCGAAATCCTAGGGAGACTAATATCAAAAAGGTCACTTTTCTTTTTGCGTTTTGATCTCTCTGCTTTTCGGTTCATTCGATTAGACAAAAGTAAAAAAAAAGAAGTTGGCCTTGTGAATATCTGCGATCTTTCCGATATCATTTGATTCTCAACTAATCGGAACTCCCCACGGACCATCCAAAGACCTGAGAAGTGAGAACTCAATCCTCGGTGCCGAGTGTTCTATAGCCTGTGGCGCGTGGCTGATTTAAAACATGTCTGGCTCTCGTGATAATTGGAGGAAGGAAATAAATACAAACATTTAGAGCGCAAGAGGTTTCGATATAGCATCTGAAATCTTTTCTGTGTTTAGGGCTCATTAACCGCCAAATGTCGTTTACGAGTTTCAAACAAACCCTAAAACGTTGTTCTGATTTTCCTAATCCTTCTTCATCCCAACCTTCAATTCTCAATGAAGATTTAAAATCACCACAACTTCCAAGAAAACCCCCAAAATCTTCTCTTTCACAACAACTCCAACGACTTCAAGATCCTCTATCTCTTCCCCCACTAAAACAGAATCAAGAGCAACCTGTAAAGGAAAATGCACAAGAAGTTGATGATGATGATGATGGTGATGCAGAAGAAAGTGGTATTGGAATTAGTAGAGAACCAGTTTCTACTCATTTTCAATTTGATCCAACTGGACCCTTTGAACCCATGGTCCTTTCTTCCCCCGACGAGCCTCCAGTAGTTCAGGTACTTCCAAGTTTAAAAACCCTAGTTTTAATGTGTGTTACCAGTGAAATTTGACACCTAACGTGTATTTACTTTTGTGCATTGATAATATATTTTGAAAATTTAATGAGGGTACTTTTTGTCTCAGGTCCCTGCAGCTATCAACTGCCGTCTACTTGAGCATCAGAGGGAGGGAGTGAGATTCTTATATGGTTTATACAAGAAGAATCATGGCGGTATTCTTGGAGATGACATGTTAGTTAATTATTTTCTTGTTCATTCCTCTTTGAATCTTCTTAAAGCATGATCATTTACACTATTGTATAGGACTAGCAAGGCTTTTCCATAGGTATTTTGATTTCTGTACTCTTTTTTGTTATAAATTCCTTTAGATTCTGTAAACACGTTCAATGTGATAGCGAAGATTTTACTAATAAGCATAATGCATACTGCGAAAGCCAAAAAGGCGCCGACTTGGAGACAAATATTCTTCTGCTTGTGGTGTACTTTTTGGAATTTTAATACTTTTTATCCTTGTATAGGGGTCTAGGGAAAACCATCCAAACAATTGCTTTTCTGGCTGCTGTAGTTGGAGATGAAGCTGAAAATGGTGACTCTAAAATGTTAAAGCGTGTAGGGATAAAGAATCCTGTACTGATTATTTGCCCTACTTCGATTATTCAAAATTGGGAAAATGAATTCTCTAAATGGGCGAAGTTTAGTGTTTCTGTTTATCATGGAGCAAATCGCGATCTCATAATCGAGAAGCTTGAATCACATGGTATTGACGTAGTCATTACTAGTTTTGACTCATTCAGAATTCATGGTGAAATCCTATCAGAGGTCGATTGGCATATTGTAGTTGTGGATGAGGCACACAGGTTAAAAAATGAGAAGTCAAAACTATACGGTGCTTGCTTAGGAATAAAAACCAGAAACCGCTATGGCCTAACAGGAACTGTAATGCAGAATAAAATCATGGAGCTGTTCAATCTTTTTGATTGGGTTGCACCTGGTTCCTTAGGCACAAGGGAACATTTTCGGGACTTTTATGATGAGCCACTTAAGCTTGGTCAAAGATCCAGTGCTCCGGAAAGATTTGTCCAGGTTGCTGATGAGCGCAAGCAGCATCTAGCATCAGTTCTTCGGAGGTATCTATTAAGAAGAACCAAGGAAGAGACTATTGGACATTTAATGATGGGCAAGGAAGATAATGTTGTGTTTTGTGCAATGAGCGATCTGCAAAGACGTGCATACAGGAGGATGTTGCAGTTACCAGATATCCAATGTCTGGTAAATAAGGATCTTCCCTGTAGCTGCGGAAGCCCTTTAAAACAGGTGGAATGTTGCAATAGGATTGTACCAAATGGCATAATCTGGTCTTATCTTCATAGGGAAAACCCTGATGGTTGTGATTCATGCCCATTCTGCCTCGTTCTTCCTTGCCTTGTGAAGCTTCAGCAGGTAATTTAGCTTTTCGTATTTTTGCTTACGGTTTCTTTTAAGGGACATGTTTTGTTTAGCTGAATTCAGCTGAATTGTCCATTTTGGCATTTTAGCCCCATCAATTATACTTCTGTTGTCATTTTTGTTAGTTATAGTAGCAATAGTCAGGTCTACTCCCATGTGTTATATTCTTTTTAAGTTAATTTGTTTGACATCGTTTCCTGTGGATTTCCTCAGCTTAGCAATCACTTGGAGTTGATTAAGCCTAACCCTAAGGATGACATAGAGAAACAAAAGAAAGATGCAGAATTAGCTTCTGCTGTCTTTGGTACTGATATTCACTTGGTTGGTGGCAATACCCAAAGCGAGAGTTTCATGAACCTTAGTGACGTTGAGCACTGTGGAAAAATGCGAGCTTTGGAGAAGTTAATGTCTACTTGGGTTTTACATGGTGACAAAATTCTTTTGTTCAGCTACTCTGTAAGGTGAGTTGTGTGAAGAACTTTATCAAACCATTATTTTCCTCTCACTGAAGTGAGCTTTCTTATGCAAACTTCTTACAAAATTCTTTGCTTTATCTGTGTATGTCGTTTCTGTAGAAAGTCGTATATGTTTCTGCACTCTCATTGAGTTTCCGTACCTGAATTTTTCATCTGTCTTTTATATCATACCTGAAGTTGAATTTATGCATCAGAATGCTGGATATACTGGAAAAATTTCTTATACGCAAAGGATATTGCTTCTCTAGACTTGATGGTTCAACCCCAACGAGTTCCCGTCAGCCCCTTGTTGATGATTTCAATTCAAGTCCAAGCAAGCAGGTACATATTAACACTTAAATCTTCAAAATCTTTTTGGGGAATTCCATGGAAACCAATCATCATTATGACAAGCCTTTTCGTTTTAGGTCTTCCTTATATCAACCCGAGCTGGTGGTCTGGGACTGAATCTCGTTAGTGCAAATCGTGTTGTTATATTTGATCCAAATTGGAACCCTGCGCAAGATTTACAGGCGCAAGATAGGTCATTCCGTTATGGGCAGAAACGGCATGTTGTGGTTTTTCGCCTTCTTGCTGCTGGTTCCCTTGAGGAGCTTGTATATTCACGTCAGGTGTACAAACAACAGCTATCAAATATTGCTGTATCTGGAAAAATGGAAAAAAGGTATTTTGAAGGTGTCCAGGATTGCAAAGAATTTCAAGGGGAGCTTTTCGGAATCTCCAATCTATTCCGTGATTTATCTGATAAGCTTTTCACTAGTGAGATCATTGAATTAAATGGAAAACATGATCAAAACCACGGAAATCGTAATGATCAAGCTGAGGATATAGTCGGGACATGTTCTCCTTCAAAAGAAGAGAATGAAACATCTCCCGTGGATTCTGAGGGCAGCAGATACGACAACTTGGATGTTGCTGTCTCAAATAAAGCAATGCTCGAAGCTTTAGGTAAGCTTATACTTAATTTTTGTTTTCTTCAACATCCATAGAAGAGTAGGGACCCCAATGACCTTAGTGTGGGCTGAAACATCAATGAGTGAATGAATCTAATGGCTGTTGGTCTTTCTTATTTTGACCTGTGTTAAATCTGTTGAGGCCCTTTTACTAAATCTTGGTGTATACCCTCTAATGAATTGCCCCTTAGCATCCTTAGCAAAAATCAGCCAGTGAATAGTCCTCAGATGTGCTATTCCAGCTTAGGTCACATAGGGTAGGTAGTATGGGTTCATGCCAGATTCAGGAAGTACATTTATTATCTTGGACTTTTTTTTTTTTTTAAGATCATCAAGTTTATTTCTCTAGCAGTCTTGTGAAAAAAGAATTCGTGGTTTCCCCTTATACAGGTATTGTATACACTCATCGCAATGAGGACATCGTCAATTATAAACCCGAAGTTCAAGCAAAGAAAGATATGACAGTGGCTGAACCTGATAGCACCCAACATCAGAGAGTCACATCTTCAGTAAAAATGCGTAGTAAATCAAGTTCAGATTTAAGTAAGAAGGAATTGTCTTTGTCCAAGAAAAAGAGCCAGTATAGCCGTCTTGCCCAGTTTATGGGCATGACTGATATCAAATTCAGCAACTGGTTACTGTCTGTGTCAAATTCTGAACGAGAAAAAGTGCTTCAAGACTACAAGAAGCAGAAGGAAAAGATTCAAAATGGCTGAAAGGGTTGACACCACATTAATTACCATCATTCTGCAGCGAACCCGTTATTTGTTCCACGAGGTATTTGTATATTAGTGTTCTCTAACTCTTTTAAGTTCAGTTGTTTTATACTAGTATAGTGTGCAAATTAATATACTGGAACAGAAAAACAGTAATCCTAACTCATGATGTAATGAGGATTCCATAGTAACTGATTAAAGCTTTCAGGGGATCAGAATCTCAAGAATTTATTCACTAGATTTCTGAATTTTGGAGTTTTCTGGTGGATGGGATTTGGCCTGTTGCAATAGACTTGAAAAGACACTGAAGACAAACAAATGTGAGTTTGCGTTTGCGGGTTAAACAACAACAAACCCAAATATTTCATGGATTTGGACTGGAAAAGGTGTCTTTCACCAATCAAGGAGAGACCACAAAATCTCACTAAGATCACATTTTGGACCACCTATATTATTAGAGTTTTAATACACATTAATCCCACGGTCCTTGAGCTGACAGAAGGGATTCTACTCAATTAATAACCACCTTCCCACTACTTGTTCGTATTCGGAGAGTCTTTCTTTATGAAATTAGTCCATCAAGTGGGTCCATGAAACCAAATAAGTTCGACCCAAATTGAAGTATTCATCGGCTTAAAATTAGTCGGCACATCCTGTTACTATATGCTGCGAAGTATTATATCGAACTGATTGTTTAATGCTGAAAGGACACTACGAGGTTTAGCTTGAGATACAAGTGATCCATTTTATCTAATCCGAGTCACCATGTTATACTTTTACCACCATCCTCAGGAAGACATAATTCGTGTGTTCAGTATCATTGGATTAACTTTAAGGAGTGACTCGAAATATCCAACGGTGTTAAAGTAATAGGAGATACGTACATCTCAAGGATGACAGCAGTCTTCCTGTACCTTTCCTTTGTCTTCCGACAGAAAATGGTCTATCAGTCTTCTTCTTCTCATCCGTCCGCCATTAAATGTTGTCCCTTTCTTTTCTTACAGCACAGGTGTCCTCTTTCTCCAACTCTCCATCTCTTTAGAATTCTCCCTTTCACACTCTCTCTTCTTGGTTGGGCGTTGAAATTTGGAAGAACAAAGCTGAAATAAGCTACAGTGACCGACTGAATTTTGTCTAGCTGATATCTCAGTGTAAGATTCTCCTCTCTTTCTGTTGTTTAAAAGGTTAAATTTGTTTTCAGCTGAAATTTGTTGTTTTGTTGTGGTTAAGATTCGTTGTTTCTAAGTATCTTAGCTCTTATTTGAACAGCTGATTTCTCAGGGAGAAATATTTTTCCTTAATGATAATTTTGCATATATATGTTCTTTGTTTCTTAGAAACGCTAGTGGTTTTCGGGTTTAAGTTGGGAACCATGTTTTTGATACTCTGTTGTGCTTATTTTGATAGATTCCTTCCGGGGCTTACAATTCTCTGCTAGAGTTTCTTAGGTTCAATTGGTTTCCTTAAATGTTTTCTTATACAATAAATTGAGTGGTTTTAGGCTCTTAGCTCAATTTACGGTAATAACTACGATGGTAATTCTCCTATAAGATAAATTTCCGTAGGTTCATTCTAGATCTTCTTGGTCAATTTCTGTAGTACAATGTTATCAAGCTTTACTGTAGAACTAGGAAATTTTCGCGAAGTGGTGCACTTAGGATTTTGTTTTTGGTTGATGCTCTTTCTTCATTACGTTCTTAACGGATAAGAGCTATATCTGCTTAGTTTGTTGTGTCACATTGATAGTTGGTGTATCTAGATGACTGAAGTTGTGTCACTCAACACGTGTAGATTTTTGCAGGTATACTAGACTGGATGACTTAAATTTTGGAGAAACCAACGGGTGTTTTGGTGGTACAAAATGTCTGGAGATAAGCGTGCGAGTGCATATGTTATATCTGCTCCAATCTTTCATAATAATGCAATGGGACTTATCAATGATCAGAAAAGCGTAAAAAATGTTATTGTCGAGGTAATAACTGAAGTTTTCTTTGAAGTCAAGTGTTTCTTGATAGTTGTTACAAATAAAAACTACTTACTGAAATACGAATTGTAAGTTGGTTACGAAAAATATTTGTATCCTGACATTGGTAATTTCCGTGGTTTAGGCTGTTAATGCAGAAAAACAGTTGTGGCAGTTGATTCATTCTAAGGGTCCAATGAACACTGATGTTCAAGAGTTATACCGCAAAGTTCGTTCAAGTTACGAGGAAATCATTGTGAATGATCATGAATTAGCAGAACTTCAAGATATTGAATATTCGTTGTGGAAGCTTCATTATAAACACATTGATGAATTTCGCAATAGAATAAGGGAAGCTTCTGTCAAAAGGAAAGGTGTAAACTTGGAGAGTGAGACTCTCCTTGAAGGACTGAAATCTTTTGTGTTAGAAGCTACTGATTTTTACCAAGATTTGATTGCAAAAATCAGAAGAAGCTATGGACTTCCCAAGGATGTCTCGGTCAGCAATGGCGTTGGTGTTTGTAGGTCCATAGAATCAGCGGACATGGGCAGATGCCAGTTTTCGTGCCACCGTTCTTTAGTTTTCCTTGGAGATCTTGCTCGATACAAGCAGCTATATGGAAATCCTGATACTCAAGGTCGGAAGTGGTCAACTGCTGCCAGACACTACTTAAATGCATCACTGATTTGGCCAGATAGTGGCAACCCACAAAATCAGGTACTTCTTTCGATATCCATGAACATACCCGATCGCTGCCTATTTGTACTTATGGTTTTATTTGGGTGACGGTAAACATGGTCTAGAAAGCAGTACGTGGTTGTTATGGACTTGAAATTATGGAGTAGAGCGGGGATGGAGACAGACTCTCGGGTCACTCGATGAACATGGCTCTTAAACCAATATCAAACCTTTCCAGATTTTCAAAATTGATAATTTGTGCTTGTTCTTGAAGTGTTGGAATTGTTAGACTTCATCTCCTTTTTTTTGTTGCTGTTTGTATGATTACTTAAGAGGTGTTTTTGTATGTATGCAATTATGTCATGCACAGTTGGCTGTTTTGGCAACATATCTTGGCGATGAATTCCTAGCTTTATACCATTGCACAAGAAGTCTCGCTGTTAAAGAACCTTTCCCTGATGCTTGGAATAACCTCATTTTGCTTTTTGAGAAGGTTCGCTTTCTCCCTTCTCACGTTGTCCTTATTTCAAGCTACTCATTTCTTATCTTTGTACTGACTTCTGGATCGCTTTCACTTATGATCACAGAATAGGTCAGCGACGTCATATGGGCTCTCTGACAAGGCCATTTTCGATTTTTCCAAACCATCTAAAAAGAGCACAATTCAAAATACCACTGCAGATGATGTCATGACTGAGCAGTTTGGTATTTGGCCTCTCATGGTTCGGATGATGGGCTTCTTCTATGTCAAATCAAGGTGGTTGTTGCCAGAAACTGCAAAAACAATTTTTTTTATCGGATATTGTTGATGAGTGTTACAGTAGATCTCTCTGAGTTATATATGTGCCTTCGAATGATTTGCAATTGTGATGAATTTTCTTTTCCTGTCTGGTTCTTACAATATTAGTTTTTTTTTTTTTTTTTTTTTTTTTTTTTTTTGTTGTTGCAGTTTGGAGGAGTTCCCTGGCATATTTGGTTCTTCCATAAGCCAATTGGAGATCTTATTCTCTCTTGACGATGTCAATGTGAAAACTTTTCTAGAATCCTATCAGTTGTTGGATGGAGCAAGAAAAGGTCCTTTCCGAGGGTTACAACTTGTTTGTGTACTCATTTTCACTGTTCAAACCCTACTTGAAAGCTCAAAAAGCCAAAAGTCTAGCCATGTTAAGTACAAGCTGCAACCTGCCTTGTTTCAGCGAGCATTAGCTTCTGCTTACATTATTATGGGTCGAATAGTTGAAAGATGTGTGATGGGTAACCCTCTAGATCATAGTTATCTTTTGCCATCTATATTAGTATTTGTTGAATGGTTGGTAGAATTTCTGGACAAACCAGAAAGCAACGTGGCTGATGAAATACGTATAAATGCAGCAAGTTACTTCTTTGGGGTTTTTGTAAACTTTTTGAATCAGTTAGAAAATATGGGTTGTGAAGTCAAGTCTTACGATTTTACTGCCCTTTGGGAAGATCACGAGTTACGAGGGTTTTTACCTGTCAGTCAATCACATGAATGTTTAGATTTTTCAACTGACAGAGAGTCGAGAAGAGAATACGGTGACAATCATGAATGTGAAGTTCGCATATCTCGCATCCTTCTTGCTTCTATGAAGATTGTTAACAAATCAAGTGGATCACAGAGCTTGATCTTTTATGAGAAAATGGGAAGAAAATTTTACGCTGCCGAGGCAATGGAACTACAGTGCAAGAGAGACTTGGAAGCAATTGAAGGGGTTTCTGATTCCAAAGGAAGAGATTTGTTGCATAACTCTCCACAAAATGTTCAGTCAACATGTGAACCAACAAAGGAAAGTGAAGTGAAAAGTAAGGAGACTATTAAATATAACCTTGATGTGGATAGAATATCCACTCATGTAGAGGAGGAAGAAGTCATTCTCTTTAAGCCAATTGTGAGATATAACTCAGCACCACTTCAAAATCTTCTTGCTACAGCTGAAAAAGTGTCATCTTCTGGTGAACCATTGCAGCGAAACTCTTCATTAATTTTTCGAAGGCAGAAAGATGGCGATCCTTCTGGTTTTCGTCCAAACCTAGGTGGTTCTAGGTTGAAAAAAATATCATGGCAAGAACCTCTTACAGAGAGTTATACTATCACGGATCCAGTCATTGAAGAGTTGGTAGATTCATCTAGATTTGGAATGGCAGGTGATGAAATAGTTGCAGTATCATCTATGGCAGGGCCTCCCTCCCTCAGCGGATGGGTCCTTGAAAGAGAGAGTTTTGTCGTTAGTGGAGAGAAGGGTAAATTTGATCCAAGCAAGTATGACTTGGGAAAAAACGATTGCATTGCTTCTGCAGGTGTAAGTAGTCTCTCCCTTGGAGAGGCTGCAATAAGAGATCAAGATGCTAAGGTAACATCTTCATATGCGTCACCTCATTTTGTGTGCCGGTTTTCTTCGGAGGGTGACACTGCCGTTAATGGGTTGAGTTCTTTTGCAACTACCCCCTATTCAGCACCTCCCTTTCTCCCTCAACAGCCTTCTGCTCCATTATTGCCCGATGATGCACTTTGGTCTAGTAGTGATTCGTCAAGTTATTCCGAGTACAAGGATTCAGAAGAAATGAAAGAACAGTTTTTTGAGGCATCACGGGTTAATAAATATTCAAATTTTCCAGGAGTACAGAATTGTGCACCCACTTTTGATCCTCTGACCATTCCTAGGTTCAACTATGAAGATTCCACGTCAAGGTTTCATCACTACCAAGGGAATTTTGGACAAGCCCAAGCTAGTAACGAGCCAGTTCAACGCAATCCACCGAGTAACTTTGGAAGGTTCCAGGACGAAGATCTTTCAAGGTCGAGTTTTTTTGATCGGTGGACGAATGGTTTAACATTTGATCAGAAGGAAAAATTGCGGGACCCCCAGTGGAATCCAGGATTTCAGAAAGTTTATGGTAATAGTGATGAGCATGAAAGGGAGAAGCTTTTTCATGCCCAGCAAAGTCCTAATCCTTACTGGGGTGGTGCTTCCATGAAGTTGAAGTCTGAGCAGCAGTTGCTTCTACAGTATCTGAAAGAGAAGGAGCTACGACTGCAGTTAGAGTCTCAATTGAGAGCCATTCAGAGGTGATCTTAAATCCCCCGACATCAATGTTTTATCTCTCCACAAATTAAAAGCATCTCATAAGTAGAAATGTAGAGTAGGATTTATCAATGAGTTCTGTATATCCAGTATATATACCAAGGGTAAGGTATCTATCTATGCATTACTTATTTGATCTGTGATAATTTATGAACTCAGAGTGGAGGTTCTGCACATGGTGAAAAATCTTGATGTTCTTTGTTTGTACCCAAAATTACTTTTAGGCACTAAACTCGATGATTTGATGATGATTATTGAAAATTAGGGCTAGAAAACGATAAATAAAGGAGACAAAGAATTAACATGGTTCGGCAAGTGTTGCCTATATCCACGGAGGAATCCCATGATTTTATTGATGATCATGATACAATTTTTTCGCCCCCTCTTCATGTGCAAGCAACTTGGGCAACAAGACTTCTGCAAACTTCTGGAATCTTCTTTCACGGGCTTGATTACGGGATCTCCGTGTATAAAATACACGGTACAAACATCGCCCCCTCTTAACCTCCAACTTGTTGGGGGTCAAGAAGTTTGTTTTTCCTTCTGCGACGACCGTTGATGACGTAACTCACTCCCAAGCGTTTATAGGGATATTACAAAGACGCCCCCAACTGTAATTACCTGCAAAAAGTTTGCTCACGTGCTAGGCGAGACTTTTTGCCACGTGGTGGACTTGATGCTTGAGAGCTAGTCGAGTCTTGAGGAGAATGTAATGTGCTTGCGGCTGGGGCAAGGCTGAAGCGCTCGCTGCTCGGGCAGGTTGGCTGTTGCTTGTTTGAGTACGAGTCTTCGGACCAATATCGGGCATTGGGCTCGTGGTTGAGACGAGACTTTGTGCTTGCCAAGGTGCAAGTCTTTCATACTCGCGTGCAAGACGAGATTTTATGCTTGCGATAAGAGCAGGACTTATGTGCTCACGTGCAAGGTGAGGCTTTAGGTGCTTGCGATGTGATGCAAGGCTAAATATTGAAGGGTCTAAGCAATCCTCATCTCGAACTCAATCATATGTCGCTATCCACGAACCTCAAACTCGATCATGTTGCTGCTCCAAGTGCACATCAAAGTTTCTCGAACACAGGAATTTTTGCTTCCATATGGTAAGGAATCGAAAGACGATTCCAACGAACCAAAAATCACTCAATTCGGACTCAAAACGAAGAAGTTATTGTCGAAACAAAATTTTAACGAAGCGCGCGTGCTGTTGCAGACGTGGCACTGCTAACTGGATCAACAGGTTGACGTGGCACTGCTGACCGGGACATCGTTACTGACGTGGTGCTGCCAACATGGACAGTTTGCTGGCGTGGCACCCGAACGGTGCTAACGTGGCATCCTTGCTGCCGTGATCTATCTAATCTCTGATGTGGCAACGGATTTCGCTGACGTGCGGTGACATGTGGCATTAAACTTAATGACAAGACGCAGCTGATGTGGTCGTCGTTGCCGCGTGTCCGCTGATGTGGCACCTGGTTGACAGATCCTACGGATCTGATTCCATGGATCTGACGGATCTGGTGCAGTGATAAAGAAAAAGTTTTGACAACGCCTTCTGTAACAATTATATTTGTTACTGTTGTGTAACTTTCTGATACTGTTTCTGCAAATTTCGCAACAGTTTCTTCAACTGTTCGTAACAATTTCTTCAACTGTTTCGCAACAGTTTTTCAACCTCGTAACGGTTTCTTCAACCTTGTAACGGTTTCTTCAACCCTAACTTCTTCTTTTTTCTTCCTGCTGATTTTTGCTCCACTTTTCTCAATGATCAAACCCGATTGTTTTCACGAATCCCCTTAGTCGGCGCCAATGTTTGTACCCAAAATTACTTTTTGGCACTAAACACGATGTTTCGATGATGATTATTGAAAATTAGGGCTAGAAAACGATAAATAAAGGAGACAAAGAATTAACGTGGTTCGAAAAGTGTTGCCTACATCCACGGAGGAATCCCATAGGGAGTGATTTTATTGACGAGCATGATACAATTTCTTCGGGTTAGCTAACCTAGGATTCCATATCCTTTTAGGGTTTAGGATACATGTATTTATAGAGTTTATGTAACCCTAATTCTGATACAAACTTCATGTGCAAGCAACTTGGGAAACAAGACTTCTGCAAACTTCTGGAATCTTCTTTCACGGGCTAGACGGGCTTGATTACGGGATATCCGTGTATAAAATACACGGTACAAACATTCTTACTCTCTCGGTCTCAGCTTACTGTTTAACTCTACTCCTCTTTTATCATCAAGAAGACATAAAACAAGAGCGAGCAATTAGATAGAGTAGAAATTTGAGGATTGTGTTGTGTCTATCCTCCCCGTGCATTACAGAAACTTTCATATAACCAACAGAAATAAACTGAGTCCTTTGTTATCGTACGGAAAAAGCTAATCTGATCTTTTGGTATTAACTCCCCCCTTGGAGCCGTGGGGGGAGCCACACTTTTTCCCTCGCATTTTGGCCCTTGGGCTGCACAAATTATTTGAGGCCTGGACAAATTTTGTTCCCAAGGGTGTCTATATCGGATAAAACTACCAATTTATTCTCTATAAAGTATTAATGTTATCAATTTACGCTCATTAAATCTTATTACTAAAATCTAAATCTGCATTCTCTTTCATTTCCTTTTCCACTACGGCCGATTCTTCTTCTATTCTCCTTTTTTTCTCATTTTCAAACGAAAACATCGTCGATTGAAAAATGATCAATTGTTTTTTTCCTTCTATATGATGTCTAAACAAAAGATTCCAACAGGCCACTGGAGTTACTCGTCCGAGTGAGAGTGATCCGGGAATCGATAAAGCGGTTCAGAACAAAGAATCGAAGAAGAAAACGGTTGTGGAAGACGAACCAACTCTGAGCGTAATACAAACAGAGGAAAATGGCTCGAATCAGGTACTCTTCTATCAACCCAATCCTCTAAATTAGGTTTTTAACAACATGTGATCACTCAAAAATTGAACTTTCTGAAATCAAAGCTTCTTGGGTTTACCAGAATCGATCTACATAAATGTACTTGTAGACCGATTTCTTTAAGAAACGGTCGTTGTCCATGCCCACATCAACCGATTAATCTGAAAGAAGTGTTTTCTGGATGAAGAACATTTAACTAGAATAGGTTGATGTTCATGCCCAAATTGCCCGATTCTGGTACGGAAGAGATAACCGTTTTTCTGTATGTTTTTTTCTTCCTAGAATCGGATTATGTGCAGGTTCACATAAACCGGTTATATAGCCTTTGATTTCTTAACTGCCAAACCCACTATCAGTTTATGCAAGTGCCCACATAAACCGATTTTTTGTGGAAAAAATGCCTAAATTTTTAGGATTAGAGCATGGTAGTTGAGTATCAGAAATCATCAATCAACCTTGACGATTGAAGACTGAAGACGACGTCAATGGGAACTTCATCAACAAGGGTATGTGAAGACTGACTATTCTATTTACTCATATTATCTACCATTCTATCTGCTGAGACAAGTCATATGACTTTAATATAATGATAAACTTCGCAAAGAAGATTGAAAGCTATAAGGAGCAATCAAGTTAGTTCTTAAAGTTCAAAAATTGTTTTACCAGTTCACGATCTTGAACTTATAAATATAAATACTTGATTTTTAATATCTCAATTAACTCGTGTACACAAATTGAATTGGTCAGCTTACAAACAACTCGTTTTTGAGATAGTACTAGAAACTATTTATTTCAACATAAATGAACTGTTTTGACAGTTTGGGAACTAGTTGACTTTTGATGTTTCATGTACACTTTTTACTTTCAAGTTCACAAACTGTTTTGCACAGTTTTCAAACTTGTTAATATAAAACTCCAAAAGTTACGAGACGACTTTTCATGTTCACAAACTATTCTGAAAGTTCGCGAACTGAATCGATCTTGTGACATATTAAGCTTGTCGGTTTCAGAACTCCATAGCTCTTTGGAAAACCATATGGTGCACTCTGGTTGCATACATCTTCTTTGTGATTCAAAGGAAACTTCTCACATGCTTCATACACAATCTATATAAATAAGTTTCGCTTACTTGGAAATTATATACAAGGCAATAGTTTAAGAACTTAACTTTGTTTGTAAGCTCCAAGGTTGTTCATCAATATAAATAGAGGACTCCTTGCACACTAGAAATTTAATCTCGGTACTTCTGTGTCCTAGTTGAGGACTAGAGTCGTTCTCTAGAAATCTAAGTTTCATCCTTTGAAACTAGTTTCCTCAGCGAAAATTACGACTTGGAAAGGCTTCACTAAGGGTTTCATGAAGCCCGGTCAGACTATCTTTTACCTGATAGTTCTTGTTATCCGGATATTGTTTTTATTGACCTTCTAAGTTCTCGAAACTTTAGGTCAGGAACTTGATTGATATAAATCAAAAAGTACTCTTCGTCTTAGACTTTGTGATTCCACAAGATAGATATCTAAATCACTTCTGATTTGATTTGTTTAGATTTTTCTTATGAGGTAGAATTGATTAGGCATCTCTATAACTTTTGAAGAGAATGAGTTCAAACTAATTTCGAGTTTGCTTAATATCTTTTTTTTCTTGAATATCCCTCACAAGTATATAGATTTCCATTACCTTGATTGAATATCTTTCTAAGGAAAATCAAATATGTTTTCTGTTAGAGGCTGAATAGTCATAAAATTCTTCACTGAGGTTGAAGCAACTTCTAGGCCTGTAAAGGACGTCATCTAGGGGAATCGTGTTGCGCAGGGTCTTGCGAGATCCAAGAGATATAGAGGAGCGCAATTGAAACTGAATTTCTTGTAGGATTGCTTCGGTCTCATATACATTGCAGTCCGAAGTCTGATAATAGGCTAATGTTTATAGCGGCTTAATATAGTGTGGTGCTCAAATTCTGGACTAGGTCCCGGGGTTTTTATGCTTTGCAGTTTCCTCGTGAACAAAATTTCTGGCATCTTGTGTTAAGTCATTTTAGCATTATATCGTTTATCTGTACAAGTGAAATACCACAAGAAGTATGTGTTAGAGCACTGCTCGGTCGAACTCACAAGTTTTGTTATCTCAAGGTTGTTGTCAATGTTAGATGTACAAAAATGTATCTTGATTTCTAGTATGATTAAGTCAAGTGTTGGACTAGGATTAGAGTTTGGTAGTTGAGTATCAGACATCACTGAATAACCCTCGAAGATTTAAGACTGAACATCAAACGGAGACATTTGGAAAACTTCATCAACAAAGAGGTATGTGAAGACCGAACCATTCTATTTACTCACAAGTATTACCATTTTATCTATATGAGACTATAACGTATGATTTCGAGTGGATTTAATATTGGAAATAAGAAGTTTTCAGTCAATCTTGTCTTGTTAAACATCTCAAAATATGATTCAAGCAAATGGATGTTCATAGGTCCTTAGCAATCTTATTTTTAAACACTTTATTGTTCAAGAACTATATTTGTGGATAATTTGAAAACTGCCCAAGCAATGATAATTATATATATAGCATTTGGGAATGTCTCAAACATCAAAAAGTGAGTTTTCAGAACTACTGAATCTGGACTTAGGGTAGGTACACGTACCATGGATATATGAAGATCCGAAATATATGTAGGTATTCATACCTAATATGCGTACAATGGTATTCTGAATTCGTGAATTGGGGAGGTACGCATACAGGAGTCCGAGTTCGTGAATAGCCTTAGGGTACGCATACCCAGTACCTGTACCTTGGCCATCTGAAATCACGAACTGGTTCGTAGGTACACGCGATGTCAACTTCAAATATATGCAACTTTGCATGTTACCTATCGCATGGGTTCATGTTATGCATGACGAGTTAAATCAATTCAAGGGACAATATGTTTGGAACCTTTTTCCTTTCCCTTACAATGTAAAGCAAGACTTGTCGCTCAAGGATACTAACAGATAGAAGGGATTGATTTTGATGAAACCATAGCTCCTGTTGCACGCCTTGAGTCCATACGTTTGATAGAGATGATAAAACATTATTTAGCAAATGGAGTGGAGAGGATGTTTTAATAGCTTAGATCTATGTATATGATATCATCTATGGATCAACATCCAAGAAGCTTGGGGAAGAATTCCAAATATCTCTAGGTGATGAATTCGAAATGAGCAATTTTGGTGAATTGAAATTCTGCATGGGGTTACAAATTCAACAACATAAGGATGGGATTTACATCTCTTAAGAAAAATATGCCAAGGAACTTGTCAAAAGGTTTGGCCTTGATAAATTCACTCCAAAGCTTACTCACATGTCCACAACTAGGAAACCACAAAGGGACGAGAATGGTGCCAAGGTTGACTCTACATATATATATTATTGGAAGCCTGTTATATCTAACAACAACAAGACTTGACATTGCCTTCAGTGTTGGTTGTTGTGAATGATTTCAAGAAGATCCCAAAAAGTCTCATCTCGCAGCTGTAAAAAGGATCATACGATATGTTAATCATACTATAGGTTATGGTCTATCTTACACCTTTATTACTAACACTGAACTTACTGCTTATTCTAATACAGATTGGGTAGGATGTGTGGAGACAGAAAGAGTACATTAGGAGTATTTTTTTTCTTCATGTGGGACTAAATATTGTTGCTTGGCATAACAAGAAACAAAACTCACAATCCTTATCAAGATGTGAAGTGATAGACGCATTTATGTGTCTATTTTCATCTCTATTGTGTATATTG
>JAJJMB010015449.1:1935567-1995793 GCA_023531105.1 Papaver atlanticum | reverse complement strand
AAATATTAGAATCACTTTAAAGAAGAATATTGCATGAATATTGATTAGAGTTTATCAATTAATTGGTCAATGGTGGAATCCAAAGTCTCGGTATTTTCTTATTATTGTCAAAACAATTCTATTTAATTTTCGAAAATCCTTCACAAGTTCGAGCAACGAACCTTGTTACCACTACAACTATAAAACGACATAAGTTTTTGGCGCCGCTGCCGAGGACTTGTTTTTAGGGTTTTTAGATTTATTTTTATTTTATTTTTATTTTATTTATTTTTATTTTATTATTTTTGTTCTTCTTTACGCGATTGGTATTTTTCGATTCTTTACAGATTTGGAGCGGAGCTAAAAGGAAAGGAAAAAGTGTTTTAAGAGGAAAGCATCGCCAAAGATTGAATTCTATTTGAATGATTGAAATGTATAGTGATTGTATAAACCTCTGTTCTTGAGTAATAGACTTGTTAGTCATCCCAGTCAGTTTAGCTGACTCAGTGTATCTGACTGAGTTAACGCGTTAACTAGACTTGACTAGACCTGACTCAGTAAATCTTGACTGAGTTGAATCCTTTGACTTCGTTGACTAGTTGACCTGACCTGTTGACCATTGACTTGACCGGACTTTGACCTGGACTTAGACGTTGAATGTTAATTGACTCTCTCGGACCTGACGTTGACCGTTAGTTGACTCTGGTGGACTGGTCCTTAGATTAATGGGCTGGTTTGATGGACTGGGGCTTAGGTTTAGTTTTCCTATATTGATGTATTGGACCCTTATGGTCTGATTTAGCCTTTGGTTCTTTCTACAAAGTTGTAGATATTCATAAGACTTAGCTAATGGACTATATAATCTATCTAATTGAATTAGTAACTCTTATATATGCTAAAGATAGATAATAAAAGATATAGAACCATAAATGGGCTTAGAACCATTAGATAGACTTGTATGATTCTTGTGTGAGCCATTTTGGCTAGATTCTTAGAGTGCTTGTATGATTAACAGTTAATCCTTATTAACAACGATCGATTCAAAAGGATGAACCAGTGGATCGTGGATCTCGAGGTAGGCATGGCTTGACATCAAAAGAGGTGGGAATTTACATTTAACTCTTTTGAAACCATTGTTGTTTCTTTTACAAAGGTTTATGTTTAATAAACTCATGCATAGTCAGTTTGTGCATTCCATGCATTGTTCAGTTCCGTTGATTCTTTTTAATCTTTCCATGATTTGGATAGGACTTGTAATGTTTCGAATGTCATTATGAATTGTTATGGGAAATAATAATTTCCATTTGTGGTATATAGGATATGCTCATTCGCATTTATACCTACTTACTTTCGAGCTTTTATGTTTATATTGGTCGTCAGTTTGCGAGTTCGGAAGCCGACATCCATAGCTATTAGGTGTGAATTTGCGAGTTCAGAATTTACAACCATATTATAAATTGTTTGAAGAAGGAGTTTGTTCATATACATGTTTGTTTATTTCAGTGACTTGGTCACATTTTAATGTTAGGGAAAACATGTATTGTTTTCCAAATCTTGTGCATGGTTACTTGAAAGTTAAATGTTATTTCTCCTGGGCACCCCTTTTAGGGATGATGTGCTCACCCATTCCCACTTTCAGTTTCAGAGACAGATCAGGGTTGCGCAGCGGAAGCTTCGAAGTGTTGAGTTCGTTAGTTGGTTAACTTCAGCTATGTTTATTATGTTGTATATTTTATTTGCAAACCTAATGACTATTGTATATGTATCATTTGAGAGGAGTTCTTGTATATATTTATTTCAGAGCGGGGCTAGTTTTGGGTTAAGTTTTGTAGCAGATTTCTTAATTGAATGCTTAAGTATATGATTTAGATTCTTAGTGCCTCTTTATTTAGTTAATCTCTTGGATTAGTCAGCTGCTAGCTTTGGGGGCGCTACAAAGATGATGAGGACTCGATTGAAGAATTTAATCACAAACTCTCTAAAATGGTGAGTGCCTTACATGCATCAGGAAAAACTATTTCAGAACAGGATATTGTTTTCAAAATTCAGAGATCTTTACTAGCTCGATACGAGTCTAAGAAACATGCCATCACAAAATTAAAGGATCTTACAACTCTTTCGAGAAGTAATCTTGTTAGAAAGTTAAAGATCTTTGATCACGAACTTCGTACTAAGACAATTAAGGCATTTCTTTAAAGCCAGTAAAAAAACTAATAATCCTGAAAAGGGTAAAAGCGTTGGCGTGCCAGAGAATCATCATAAAATTGATAATGAAGATTCTGAAGAGGATCTTTACACATTTGTGTCGTTAATCTCTATGCAGTTATCTTTTAAGGAAGAAAAATGGAAGATTCTTTGAAGACCCTCCATCTTAATCAAATCTTCCTCGCAATCTTGTTCCTCCTAGAAATAGGAACGTCAATGATAGTGATGATGAAGATATGCCTGCATATTAAAAGTGTAGAGGTTTTGGTCACCTGGACAACGAATGTCCTAATCTTAGGAAATACACTGGTAGTAAGGCTCTTGCAGCAAATTTTGATGATGCATCTGATTGTTATGATTCAAATTAGGAAGAAATTGCACCTATTTATGTTGCTCTCCTTGCAAAAAATATCAATTTTGACGAATGTAGAAATATATATACAATCTTGATAATAGTCTTAATGATCCATCATCAAATTCTTTGACTGACATGATGGACATATCACCCTCTCATGAGAACATTGTTGTTGATGCTTCAGGATCATCTCAAGTGTCTTTCTTTACGGAAACTAATATAATTCTTGCACTGAAACAAACATTTCCAAATACAACTTGCTTTTCTTTTCTTTTCTTTAAAAGGACATGATTTGAAACATTTCTTCTAATACAAAAAAAAAGTAAAATTTATCAACGAACTTCAAAGGAGGGCGACTAGACTGTCAAATGTGCTTCATCTCTTTCAAGAGTCTAAATCCAAGGTTAGTTAGGCTAAATCTACTTCTCTTACAAATTTGAATAAAAATTTTCTCAAGGGGCAAAGTGAATAAGATCCAAGCATTCTAAAACTCGAGAAATTGATAAATCCAAGCAGAATTCTAGTGGTGAGCTAAATACTGCTCACACCAACACAAACAAACTGTATTGGAAAGTGTATTAGCATATCATGTGCACATTAAGAGATAAGGAACTTGCACGAGAAGGACTTACACAAGCGTTTTTGTTCACATCTTTACTTTATTACATAAATCGTTCTACTTCGGTTCTTGAGTGTTCTTGCGAGATCCAAGAGATGTAAATGAGCGCAACTGGAACTGAATTGCTTGTAGGGTTGCTTCGGTCTCAACTACATTCCAGTCTGAAGTCTGATAGTAGGCTAGTGTTTGTAGCGGCTTAATACAGTGTGGTGCTCAAGTTTTGGACTAGGTCCAAGAATTTTCTGCTTTGCATTTTTCCTCGTTAACAATATTTCTGGTGTCTTGTGTTATTTTTCTTTCGCATTATATCGTTTATCATTGTAAGTGAAATATCACAAAAAAAACGTTAGAATAACCTAGATATTTTTTAGCCTATAAGAATGTACTACAAGATTATTTTTGTAAATTTGTATCTTTAAAAAGATAACAAGACTTGATTTTGTTGGGATTCATTTATGTAACAGTTCAGGTACATATTAGGATATTACTTGGATATTAACTTGTGAGATCGTCCAAGTTAAACTTTTCTTGATATCGAGTATCAGATCTCTTGTTGATTTGTGCTACTGATTGTGCAGGTTTGCTCATATAGGTTTCCGAATTAAAATTTGGTGGTACACTTGGTACCCTCTTTAAAGTTCTTTCACTTTAGGCATATTTTAAGTGTAAGTTCAATAAACATTATTGAAAAAGCGGGGGTCTAACAACCACACCCAATATTTCGCTTAGCAATCTGTATGGACAAACTCCAATATACTTTCAAGAGAATCAACTAGATAGTCAGACTCAATCTTAATAAAAAGTATATCAAAGAGTTATATCTCAATTTCTCGATTCAATCCACAATCAAACAAATAGGAATTTGCGAGCCTGATTGAATACAAGAGAAATAACTTGAACGGTACCAAATACCAATGTTCAAGGATCAATCAATTTCAATCAACAAACAAAGGTTGGATTTACCAATTGATCGATTCAGCGCACAACCTGTGATATTTCAATTATATAACAAAATATAATGCGGAAAAGAAATAACACAGACACTAGAAGTTTTGTTAACGAGGAAACCGCAAATGCAGAAAACCCCCGGGACCTAGTCCAGATTTGAACACCACACTGTATTAAGCCGCTACAGACACTAGCCAACTACAAAGCTAACTTCGGTCTGGAATGTAGTTGAACCCTAATCAATCTCACACTGATTCAAGGTATAGTCGTGCTCCTTACGCCTCTGATCCCAGCAGGATACTACGCACTTGATTCCCTTAGCTGATCTCACCCACAACTAAGAGTTGCTACGACCCAAAGTTGAAGACTTGATAAACAAATCTGTCTCACACAGAAAAGTCTATTGGAATAGATAAATATGTCTCCCACAGAAATATCTACGAGTTTTGTTCCGTCTTTTGATAAATCAAGGTGAACATGAACCAATTGATAACCCGGACTTATATTCCCGAAGAACAACCTAGTATTATCAATCACCTCACAATAATCTTAATCGATTAACGAAACAAGATATTGTGGAATCACAAACGATGAGATGAAGGTATTTGTGACTACTTTTATATCTTGCCTATCAGAGATATAAATCTCAAGCCAATCTTACGATTGTACTCAATCACGATAGAAAACAGCAAGATCAGATCACGCAACTATAGAGAAAATAGTTGGGTCTGGCTTCACAATCCTAATGAAGTCTTTAAGTCGTTAACCTACAGGGTTTCATGAAAAACCTAAGGTTAAAGGAGAATCGACTCTAGCTTACACAACTAGTATCATGCATGAGGTGTGGGGATTAGATTTCCCAGTTGCTAGAGTTCTCCTTTATATAAATTTCAAATCAGGGTTTGCAATCTAAGTTACCTTGGTAACATAGCATTCAATATTCACTGTTAGATGAAAACCTGATTAGATTCAAGCTAATATCTTTCAACCGTTAGATCGAACTTAGCTTGTTATACACAAATGAAATGTACCTTCATTTAGGTTTGAGTAACCGTACCTAAACGTGTACACTTAGTCGGTTCAACAATAGTTAACCAATGGTTAGCCATATGAACAATTTCATATCAACCTTATTCTTCTTTACCATAACTAGTTCAAATGACTCAAATGAACTAGTTAGAGAGTTGTTCAATTGCTTAGATCTCATAGAAGTATACAGGACACAATCGAAGCAAAATCGATTTTGATTCACTCGAATCAGTTCATGAACATTATAGCTATGGTTTGCAAAGATTGCATTCCTTATTATATAAATGTTTTAGTTCATGAACAAACCGATTTTAGAAAGTAACCTCCTTAAGTATGCAAACGGGTACGCATACTTAAGTATCCGGATTGAGTTTGTTTTTTACTTTCAAACTCCAGCAGAAATTCACGGACGTGAACCTTCCGCCAGTATGCGTACGGGTACGCATACTTTAGGTTCCCGGTTTTGTACTTTTACACAAATGTGAGAACACACTATGTTTATATCCAAACATGGTTACTAGTTTCAAACTCTCATTTCAATCATTGAAACTTTCTTAGAGGATGTTAAAATAGTTGTTATCTACAGACTATTTCCATCAAAGCGATTTTCAAGTTATTGAAATAAAATGACTTTCGTCATGAGTAAAGATGAACTTGGCTAAAGCGAAAGCTTACCAACACATATTTCGAGAAATAGATAAGCGAGATAAACTCGGTTCGAAATAGCAAATGTGTATAATTGAAGTATATATAGCAATACGACTTTTGTCTCAAAATAGGAGATATAATAGATAGAATTTTGAGTGATAGATAAGTTCAAGTCTCCACATACCTTTTGTTGATGAAGTTCCACAAGTTCCCTTGAGTAGTTCTTCGTCTTCATTCGATGAAAGCCGTGGAGTCTAAAGCTCAACTACACTTACTATCCTAATCCGAGACTTAGCTATAAGTAGACTAGAAATCAAGACTTATAGTTTTGGCAGCTAAACTTGACAAACAAGCTTGAGATAGCAACGCTTGCGAGTTCGACCGAGCAATGCTCTAAAAATTATTATAATTAATGTTTCACTCAAGTGTAAATAATAAATATGTTTCGTAGTTGGGTGAACGTTATAAATGCACACGGTGATCGTAGCATAGAGAAATTATTATCTTCGATGTTTTGATCTTGTTTAACATGTTTTCTTAAAACATTTCTTCAATCTTGTCATGTTTAATCGTTGTTTCCATTCTTAGATTTCATAGAAGGTTGTGGAATCATTTTGAAATCTAAACCCACTATTTATTTATTTTTTAACTTACTATGTCTCTTTAGTTGTCTTTTAACTATTTCTTTTATCACAAAACAAAGATCTTAGCTTATGGGTTTGTAAATCTTGCAGGTCTCTAATCGATCATTATGTGGGTATCCAGTGGTGGAATTCAACATGGATTTTGCAGTTGAACAAATAGCACTGGTGTGGCCAGCAGCAGTGCGAACCATCATTGTCTTGGTGATGGTCCATATTAGTAATTCATAAGATTTTCTTCATTCATCCAAATTAAAAAACCCTTCAAATCAGATATGTAATCTACCTATTGATCCATACATTTTTTCTTACCTGTATCATACCATTAACCTTCATCTTGAAGATTATCATCTTAAAGGCGAGTTTAGTATTACTGTGAGTTTTTGAAAAGTGCTTTTCTGTTATGTTATGTTGTACGTTGATGTGATTTACTCTGAAAATAAAACTGTGTGATGTTTGGTAAATTATAATTTAAAAATCGTTGTGAAATTAACAAACTGTAAATTCTGTTTGGTAAATTATATTTTAAAGTGCTGGTGATATAGTTAATGACAAAAATAAACATGTTTTAAAAATTAGTTTTAAATACACTTTAATTATAATGAATTATATGTTAAATTCTAATATATTTAATAAAATATAAGTAATATTCATTTTTATTTATTAATAATTAATTGTCATTTAATAAAGAATTTTATGATTGTGAAGTGCTTCAAAAAGAATGTTATTATCATAATTATTATTTATCATTTCAAAGAAAAAATGAATAATAGAGGAGCAAAATAGAAGTTAGAAATATAACGATAAATGTACAATATTTTTAGGTAAAATTTGTCTTTATAATAAAATAATAGGGTTAAAATAGAGAATCAATTTAATTAAATTATGTGGGTCCACAACTTCTGTTTTTCTAGCTTCTAAAAGCTAGTGTTGAATAACTTTTAAAAGAAGCCCTAAAATGGAAGTGCTTCTCTCCAAAAGCACTTTGAAAAAAAATTACCACATAATTTTTGGTAAAAGTTTGTTACAAAGTGCTTTTGATAGGAAAAAAAACTATCCTAAACGGGGCTTAATACTAACTTCCAAAAAAGTCAACACAGCCAGAAGATTCAAAAAAAAAATTGGCTCCCAAACTTCAGTCAATTAAAGCCCGTGATTTCAGTAATCAAAATGGTAACATCCAACTATGCTTATTGTTACCTTTTTTTTCTCGAAATATCCTACTCACCCTCTCCGATAAAGTAGTGTAAAAAATGGTTACAAACAATATTCTGTTTTATACCCATATCCTAAAAAATATAGGTTTACTCTACAAAGAAGATTTATCATTATTACACAGAATATTTGTGATCTCGACTCAAAGTTAAAAGCAATATGTGGTAGTATATATCCTGCGAGCAGGTGTGAAGTTATCGTTTAGAAAAACCAAACCATTGGTATACCTAAACAAGCTTGTGCTTCACCCAAAATCTATTCAGTTATGTCTTCATCTCAAAATGATCGTATCAACCAACTATCTCTTCAACTAAGATATGTCAATATTGATATATCTGCTAATCAAAGAAGAACGGTGGGATCATCACAAACCATCAATGATGCTGCAAAGAAATGGACTTTTGGGATCTTATGCAAGCTTATGGAAGAATAAAATGAAGATGAGAGTTATAAGAGCTGAAATCACTCTCTTTGTGGGAGGTACCGTAATAAAGAAATTAGAATCATGGGACATAATCTTTTGTTAGTGAGACTAAACAACGAGGATAATTGATGGCCCGTGGTTAATTCATGAAGTTTTTTTTTTCACATCCAGAAATATTATTCTCACATCCCTTTAAAAGATTATGTCTTTGAGCAATCGGGTCTTCACATTGCATTTCAAATATCTTAAATTGGAATATATGAACGTGGTTGTTATAGACGAAGCCATAGGCTTTATGGGAAGAAACCTCACAACAAACCTACAGAACTGCAGACCGCGTGTATGCAATTGTAAAGACCCTCAAGCTCGTCAACGCTATTAGACTAGTCAAGAGACGTCTTAGCCGCTAATAACTCGATTAGTTTAACACGAACGTTTATTAATAGAAATTAATCTAACAATAATCTAGATACGAAACTAGCATCGTTAGATAGGTCTCGAAAAGTTGTGCGTAATGGACTACTCGAACGTGTCATTCGGATATCGAACGGAGAAGAAATCATCGGTATCGTGAGAAGGGCAAATTAGTCTTTGCATTAAATCGACTGGTGCTGCCCTTAGCCATTCTTTTGGGTGTCCAAGTAAATTTGTTGGATAAACTCTAGATCGATCGAGAAGATAAGTCCGTACTATTCTTTTCCTCTTCTTTCTTTTCCCTTCTTCTTTCTTCTTTCCTCTTCTTCTTCCTCTCTTCTGTTCTTCTTCATTTGCGAGTGATTGAGACATTAAACAAAAGCTTAGTGATCGATAATAGGTGGAGAAGATCATGGAGTAGTTGATGGTGCTGTTACTTTTAGTTGATTCGAATTCGAGAGAAAGCGGTGAATTAGAGGAAGAGAAACTAGGGTTTCTGAGAGATGAAATCGATTGAGGTTTTATGTGTTATTGAAGATGAAATTTAGTAATTGGTGATGGGTATTATGAGCTAAGAACAAGGAAGAGGAATGATCAACTGTTTTGCATTTCACAGTGAAGAATCAAGGAATTAGGGTTTATAAGAAAAGTCAAGGAAAGTGGAATTGAGGATTTAGAGGTTTTATTGAAGGTGGGTTGGACACGAATTAAGATTAAGGTTGAAGAATTTGATTGAAATTAATAGTTAGGGTTGTAATTCTGTTTGGGTGAGGAATTTGGGAATTGTCTGTGATGAACTATGGATTAGGGGTTAGATGGTGATGAGCTGAGTCGAATCAATCTAAAGAAGGGATTGATTTCAATTGGTGGAGAGAGTCTTTTGAGGTAATTTACTTCCTAGTATCTCAGTAAAGCTTTTTGATTTCATTTAAATGAATTATGAACTATGGAAGATATATTGAAACTGAGATTGAGATAACTATAAAATGATTTGATGTGGTTGAAGTTTTGGGATGAATGGGTGGACCTGAAATGGAACTGTTGTTAAGGGATATTTGTATGTGTGTGTATGAATTGAGTTAAGGTAGGTGGTGTTGTTTAGGTTTGAGTGGATTGAAGTTTAAATGTATGTTAGGATAATTGAGTTGAACTAGTATGATTCAGGGAATGAGTATGATTTGTTTGTGAGCTGCAGTGGATGTTTAGATGTGTACAAGATGGAGAAGCTAATGACATTGAGGCTGTTTGACATTTCAGTTGAGGGGGTGAACTGGATTTAGCAGAAGTGAGCTATTGGTGGTTGTGGTCTAGAAGAAGAATCGGGGAGTTCATAAATCATTGTGCAGGCAGGAACTGAAATGGTGGAGGTCTTGTAATGTATGTACTGGTGGTAGAATGGATGGATGTTCAGGCGAAGGCTAGATGTTACAGTTAAAGTTGTTCATGGCTTGTAGATGGAAGAATTATATGGAGTTGTATGAACTGGTGGTGTTGAAATGTTTAAGTCTAGAACTGTGGATGGTGGTAGAGATGAAGGTGCATGCAGTGTATGAAATGATGAAGTTGCAGGTGGAGTTGAGTCATTCAGTGGTGGTTATGTAATAGTTGGTGGGTTACAGGGTTTTGTTGAAAGTTTGTCTATGGGAATGGTTGCAGGTGCAATTCAACTTCAGGGTGTTTGGGGTTTCTAGTGGTGTTGTTACTGATGTTATGGTTGTAAATGAATTGTTGGTTATGTAATGATCCAACAAATGAAGTTATGTGATATGAGGGTTAGATGAGTGTACGGAGTTGAATATCTCTTGTAGAAGCTTAAAGCTGCAATTGCAGGTAATTAGAGTTTAAAATTGTAATTGAAATTTGAAGTTTATTTGACTGATTCAATGAATGTATTTTTAGATTGAAGTGAACTTGAGTTAGAGTTGTAGAGTTAAGAGTTTTGGTGTTGCACCATGATGGTGCATTAGTGCTCTTTGGCCTGAGCAATGGCTCTGGTCTGTGCAAAGGATTTAGCCTTGTGCCTTTCTTCTAGTCAGAGACTGAGTCGAGTTAACCTTTTTAAACTGAGTTGAATCGGTTTGACTCAGTTGACCATTTGACCGTAGACTTGACTTGACCCTGCCTGACGTTGACTGTTAGTTAACTCCTCTGACCGTTAGAGATCGTTAGCTGACCCAGATGGAATGGACCTTAGTTTAATGGGCTGGCTTAGTGGACTTGGGCTTTTGGTCAGAATTCTTAATCAGAGTTTTTCGACCACTTATGGTCCGAATTGACCTTTGGTTCCTTCTACAAAGTTGTAGATATTCATAAGACTTATCTAATGGACTTTAAAACCAACCCAATTCAATTAGTAAACTTTATTTATGCTAAAGATAGAGAATGAAAAGGTGTAAAGTCATAAATGGGCTTAGAACCATTAGATAGACTTGTATGATTCTTGTATGAGCAATTTTGGCTAGATTCTTAGAGTTCTTGTGTGATTAACAGTTAGTCGTTATTAACAACGATCGATTCAAAGGATGAACCAGTGGATCGTGGATCTCGAGGTAGGCGTGGCTTGTCATCAAAAGAGGTGGGAATTTACATTTAACTCTTTTGTGATTATTGTTGTTTTCTTTTACAAAAGAAATGTTTAACGAATTCATGCATTGTCTGATTGTGTACTCCATGCATTGTTTTATTTTAATTTCCGAAAGTACTGTCGATTCCTTTAATCTTTCCATGGTTTGGAAAGGAGCTGTAATGCTTTGTTTGTCTCTATAAATTGTTTGGGAAATAAGAATTTCCATTTGTATGTTTGGAAAATGAGAATTTCCATTTGTGGTATATAGGATACTTCTCATTCATTTATATCTACTTACTTTCGAGCTTTTTTGCGTAATAGGTGTGTAAGGAATTGGTCGACACTAATATAAAGTAATAGGGTGTGTAAGGAATTGGTCGACACTCAATATAGTACATTGTTTGACGAAGGAGTTAGTTCCATATACATGATTGTTTAACTCTGTGAATTGGTTGTGCTTTAGTGTATTGGGAAAACATGAATTGTTTTCCAAATCATTTCAATGATTACTTGAAAGTTAAATGTTATTTCTACTGGGCGCCCCTTTTAGGGATGATCTGCTCACCCATTCCCACTTTCAGTTTCAGAGACAAATCAGACTTGCGCAGCGAAAGCTTCAAGGGTTGAGTTCGTTAGTTGGTTAACTTCATCTATGTTTATTATGTTGTATATTCTATTTGTAAATCATATGACTATTGTATATGTATCATTTGAGAGGAGTTCTTGTATACATATTTTTACACAGTGGGGCTAGTTTTTGGGTTAAGTTTTGAAGCAGATTTCTTAATTGAATGCTTAAGTATATGATTTAGATTCTTACTGCCTTTTTATTTAGTTAATCTCTTGGATTAGTCAGTTGCTAGCTTTGGGGGCGCTACAACAATACTGTGAAAGAAATTATTGAGATTGATCTTCAGAAATCTCTTCATTGGGATAGTTGGTGGAAAATTATCTGGTGAGGATGTTTAGATCAGATGCCAATGGGAGATTCATCCAAAATATATCTGCCTTAAGTGTTTTGTGATTGATCAGATGCCATTGAGTACTGCTGAATATGAAGCTTTGGTCAGAGAAGAAAGTGATGTTTATGAAGGAAATGATGAACGTAGTTTGAGTAATTATATGGAGGAGGAGTTAGACGATGAAGATGCTTTAGAAAGTCCCAGAAAAGTCAAAAGAATGATAAATTATTCTCTCAATCAGGAGCCATCAATGAACCCCCATAACATTCATATCCAACAACCTAATATCCTGCAAAATAATGACACTACTGATATGGACCCTCATAATACCTCAATGATGGAATCAGATATCTCAGCTGCAAATATTTCTGCACCTATGAATGATTGTGTCCGAGATCTCTCTCAGGTATACGTCAAAACCCTACTCTGCATCAATTGGGTTCTTTATACTTCGTTGAATACTGCATTAGTTACTTTTAAAAATCATTACATATTGTTCAACATGAAAATTATTGCTTGGAACTGCCAAGGCTTTAATGATGTTAAAACTAGGAACCATCTTAAAAGTCTTCTAAAGCTCATAACCCATATATCATTTTTTTACAAGAAACAAAAATCAGTACTGAAAAGATCCTCAAGCTTTCGAAATGTTTAGATTTTCCTAATACAGTTTATGAACCTTCCATAGGTCTCTCTGGTGGTCTTATCCTTCTTTGGAAAGATGGTTTTACACTTGATATTGTTTATTCTTCAAAAAACATGATCTATTGCCTAGTGAAACATGATCCATATAAACCTGATTGGATCTTGTCTTGTGTGTTCGTTTCTTGTAAGCCACCGGAGAAGAAGTATCAACGGAATTTTATATGAGAAATAGGGCTAGAGATTAATCAGCCTTGGGTGTTGATTGGAGATTTAAATGTAATACTAGACCCTAATGATATAGTAGGAAGCAATAGTGCTTCTAGTTCAACCTCTTGATATATACACAATGCATTGAGGAAGCTGGCCTCCTAGATTTAAGTTATAATGGTAAAAATTTTACGTGGACAAGTACCAAGCATGGTACTGGTAGGATTAAAAGTAGATTAGACAGAGATCTTACTAATAATGATTCGCTTAGCAGTTTCCCTGACTCTAATCTGTTTCACTTAACTCATCTTGCATCTGATCATACTCTCATTTGCTTAAATTTGTACAAATCTGATAACTTTACCAGTTGGAATTGGAAGTTTTCTTGTTGTTGGTTGAAGGACGGTTTATGCAAGGAACAAATTATGCAATCTTGGAGTTCAAGTATACAAGGTAGTGCTGCCCATAATATCAATCACAAGTTAAACCTCGCCAGAAAGCTACTCAGTGTATGGAATAGAACTACGTTTGGCAATATAAATACAAATATCAAAAATATTTACTCACAACTTTATACTCTTCATCTTAATGTGGGTCAAGCTGACAACTCTCCAGAGATTCTTAAAGTGGAAAAGGAGATTGATAAATGGGAGGAGATCAACAAATATTTTTGTATGCTTTTCAACTCTCCAGAGATTCTTAAAGTGGAAAAGGAGATTGATAAATGGGAGGAGATCAACAAAGATTTTTGGATGCAGAAAAACAAATAGAGTTTCTTCAAACATGTCAACTATAACACTAAATTCCATCACGCCAATGCTAACATACGTAGGTCTAGAAAAAAAATGGATGCTTTACGTGACAAAAATGGAGTTTGGTATACAAAGAAGAAGTCTTTATTTCAACTTTTAGCAGATCACTTCCAGGGCATTAGTACCACATCTCTACCTACACAAGATGCAGAGTTTTTCCAGCATGTTCAAACTGTTATTTCCGCAGAAGACAATGAAATGCTCATCGCCATATCAACTGAGTTGAAGTTCTTGATACATTGAAAAGCATGGATCCATGGAAAGCACCCGGACCTGATAGATTTCCACCAGGTTTTTATCTATCCCAATGAGATATTGTTAAAGAAGATTTGGTGAAGATGGTACAATTTTTTTCCAGAAGTGGTTATGTCTGCAAGAGATTAAATCAAACAAGGTTAATGCTTGTTCCTAAAGTAAAAATACCTAGTTCACTAGCTAACTATCGTCTAATGGCACTTTGTAATACTTTATAAGTCTATATCTAAACTTATGGCCAGAAGAATGAAGCTTGTGCTACACAAGGTACTTTCTCCTCTTCAATATGCTTACGTTTCCGAGCGACTCATTTCAGACAATATATTTCTAGCTCACGAGATTATTCACACTCTGAAAAGGAAAAAGAAAGGAGATAACTACCTAGCTTTAAAACTGGATATGTCGAAGGCTTTCAACAGGTTAGAATGAGATTTTATTATCGAAGTAATGGAACACATGGGATTTTGAGAAGAATGGTGTTCTCTTATTTTTCAGTGTATTTTAACCACTGAAATTTCTATACTTTTGAATGGATCTCCTTGCAGGCCATTTAAACCCACTAGAGGTATAAGGCAGTGAGATCATATCTTCATTTACCTCTTCATAGTGGCAATGGAAGCATTTTCAAGAGAAATGGTGGCAACTGAATTTTCTAAAGACATAAGTGGTCAAGATAGCAAGAAAATCCCCACCATAAGCCACTTATTACTCGCAGATGATTGTATTATTTTTGTTAAGGCAAATCTTGATAATATAAGAAGTCTACAAAGCATTCTGCAAGCTTTCAGTTCATGCTCAGGACAATTGTTGGACTATCAAAAATCAAGTATAAGTTTCAGTAAGAACCTCAGTACGTCTGCTGCTGCTGACATTACAAGGTTGCTCCAAGTAAAGAAAATAGATCCAGTTGAGAAGTATCAAGCCATTCCTCTTTTTCTAAACAAAAATAAGAAAGTTTCTTTCAACAATCTTATTGGTAACATGGAAAGCAGATTATCGAAGTGGAGAGATACTACTCAATCACAGGCTGGTTTAATTATAATGGTGAGGAACGTTCTTAGCACCATTCCTCTCAACCAAATGAGCTCATTTAAGCTTCCAGAATAAACTATAAAGAAGATGAATTCGATCCAACTGAGGTTTTGGTGGAATAAATTAGATAAGAAATGTCTTTTTCTTACTTCATTCTCAGATATGTGCAAGACAGTTAATGATGGGGGTCTGAATGTTAGAGATTTACGATGTTTTAATCATGCGTTACCGGCAAAAGTGATTAGAGACTTTGTAAAGGATAGTTTATTGGTACGTTCTCTCAAAGCCAAATACTTCAAAAAAATTCATCATCTTCATGCTCCTATTAAGGCGGACTCTACTTGGTCTTGGAAGAGCGTTAGTTCCGAGTTTGATTTCATCAAAAGATTTAGTTGCTGATTAGTTGGTAATGGTAAACAAATCCTCATCTAGCAAGATAAGTAGATTCAACACCAAGATTCTCCTATTTCTCCATCTAGCAAAGCTAGTAATCCACTTTGTTTCACACATGTATCCGAGCTAATTGATAAAGACACTAAAAGCTGGAAGGTTGAGTTGGTTAATGATCTTTTTGATCTTAGAACTGCTCACAGTGAAGAAGACAGATTCTAAGCATGAGAATATCACATCACAGTGAAGACAAGTTATGCTGGTCTCTTACAAAGAATGGTAATTTTACGGTTAAGTCAACTTACTATGCTCTCTACAACATGAAGAATCACGATGGTCAAGATGCTTATAAACCTACATCTAATAACATTTAAAGGAAAATGTGGAACATGGACACATTCCTAGGATAAAATTGTTCATATGGAAATGTGGTAGACATTTTACCATCTAAGGAAAGATTGAGCAGAAGAGTATTGTTAGAGCATAGCTCGGTTGAACCCACCAAGCGTTGGTATGTCAAGTTTGGTTATCATATTTTAGTGAATCAAAACTCAATTAAAGAGTCGCTTGATTAAATACTAGAGACAACTTCGTATAGGTTAGGCTAGAAAGATTAGGATTATGATACATACAAGTATTACTCGAAGACTTGAAGAATGTGAATAAGTAACAAGCTACATCGACGACATCATCCTTCCTCTTGAGGTTAGTAATATTGTGACTTGAACTGTTTCATTCCTAACGTATCTTTCAAGTCGTGTTATATTGAAAACATAACTGCGAAGCTGTGAATGATTATACTCTAGTAGACATAGTGTAAAGGAATTAGAATACGAAGTATAACGCTTATCTTTTGAAGTTCGTATATAAGACATCGACATAATCGTATGAATGCTATTGTGATTATGTGTATGGGTAAAGGTGAAGATTTCATCCTAGGAAACAATGTTTACATTAGTTTAAAGGAAGTACATTCATGAACTTGTTTTATGAATCGAAAGGGAAATCGCTAGGCTTATTGGTATTGTTATTCATTGCATATCTTTGGATTACCAATATGTGTGAGTTAGTAGAACCGATCATAACTTGTTATGTATCTTGGTAAAACTAGTCACAATTCCTGACTTATGTATTGGTATGACTTTTATTAGTGTAACCGATCCTAAGTAATCACCTAAAATGGTATGATCGATATTTGTAATTGGTGTGACCGATCCTAGTAATTGGTGTGACCGATCACAAAAGAGTGTGTAATCGATCCTTGTAATTGGTGTAACCGGTCCTGGTAATTGTTGTAACCGATCCTGGTAACTGGTGTGACCGATCACAAGTAATACCATGAGAATATGGTAACCGGTCCTGGTAATTGACGTAACCGATCCTGGTAACTGATGTAACCGGTCCCAGTAACCATATTAAGGTAGAACCGATCCTTGTGTTTGGTAGAACCGTAAACCCATGATTAGTGTTTGATATTTGATCAATCACATAGTTCTTGGAAGTCAGATGAACTAGTTCTAAACTTGTTTGGAAGTGTGGTATAATCGGTTCCAAGATTGTAAATATGAAAAAGGATTTACAAAGAAATAAGATGTCGACATACTTTGAACATGTTCAGTAACTCTTATCTTTTATTGTTCAAAGATATTCCTTAATAACTCAAGGAGATCCCGGACCGAAATAAGATGAGAATCTTTTAATTAAGGTTGTTAATTTTTATATGCTTTTAATTACCAGCAATTAAAATGCATATCTCTGGAAAATAAAAATTGGTAATGTGCATTTACTAATTGGAGATTTTCTAGTAGGATTTCGGTTAATTTTGGACAGAGCATTTCCATGAATTATGAAAACCGATTTTGGAAATATTGCATATCTTAAGAATATTTCGGTTTTGGAAATTCTTTGGTGTCCAAACTTCCTTGGTCTATAAATACCCAAGTTTGCATTTCGAGCAAACTATCCTAAGAGCCAGCAAAACTACCTTCTTGTGTTGTTACTGGTGGAGCCGTCTATTCGGAGAGGAAAGTACCCTAATTAAGTGAAATCTCTTACCTCGTTTAAAGACTTCTGTTGGATCAAGAAGCTCTACGAGTACCGTTGGTGGCAAACTAGATAATTGCAGTATTATTAGTTTTCGATTTGATTTCATTGACTAACGGTTGTTGAACTTTGATTGCACCTAGTTTGTTTATTGATCCACAAAAGTCTTTAAACGAGAGGTCGTAAAAGATTTCGCCTAATTAGGGTACTTTCCTCTCCGAATTGACGGCTCCACCAGTAACAACACAACAAGGTAGTTTTGCTGGATCTTAGGATAGTTTGCTCGAAATGCAAACTTGGGTATTTATAGACCAAATAAGTTTGGACACCAAGGAATTTCAAAAACCGAAATATTCTTAAGATATGCAATATTTCCAAAATTGGTTTTCATAATTCCTTGAAATGCTCTGTCCAAAATTAACCGAAATCCTACTAGAAAATCTCCAATTAATAAATGCACATTACCAATTTTTATTTTCCAGAGATATGCATTTTAATTGCTGGTAATTAAAAGCATATAAAAATTAACAACCTTAATAAAAAGATTCTCAACTTATTTCGGTCCGGGATCTCCTTGAGTTATTAAGAAATATCTTTGAACAATAAAAGATAAGAGTTACTGAACATGTTCAAAGTATGTCGACGTCTTATTTCTTTGTAAATCCTTTTTCATATTTACAATCTTGGAACCGATTATACCACACTTCCAAACAAGTTTAGAACTGGTTCATCTGACTTCCAAGAACTATGTGATTGATCAAATATCAAACACTAATCATGGGTTTACGGTTCTACCAAACACAAGGATCGGTTCTACCTAAATATGGTTACTGAGACCGGTTACATCAGTTACCAGGATCGGTTACGTCAATTACCAGGACCGGTTACCATATTCTCATGGTATTACTTTTGATCGGTCACACCAGTTAACAGGATCGGTTACAACAATTACCAGGACCGGTTACACCAATTACAAGGATCGATTACACACTCTTCTGCGATCGGTCACACCAATTACTAGGATCGGTCACACCAATTACAAATATCGATCATACCATTTTAGGTGATTACTTAGGATCGGTTACACTAATAAAAGTCATACCAATACATAAGTCAGGCATTGTGACTAGTTTTACCAAGATACATAACAAGTTATGATCGGTTCTACTAACTCACACATATTGGTAATCCAAAGATATGCAATGAATAACAATACCAATAAGCCTAGCGATTTCCCTTTCGATTCATAAAACAAGTTCATGAATGCACTTCCTTTAAACAAATGTAAACATTGTTTCCTAGGATGAAATCTTCACCTTTACCCATACACATAATCACAATAGCATTCATACGATTATGTCGATGTCTTATATACGAACTTCAAAAAATAAGCGTTATACTTCGTATTCTAATTCCTTAACACTATGTCTACTAGAGTATAATCATTCATAGCTTCGCAGTTATGTTTCAATATAGCACGACTTGAAAGATACGTTAGGAATGAAACAGTTCAAGTCACAATATTACTAACCTCAAGAGGAAGGATGATGTCGTCGATGTAGCTTGTTATTTCTTCACATTCTTCAAGTCTTCGAGTAATACTTGTATGTCTCATAATCCTAATCTTTCTAGCCTAACCTATACGAAGTTGTCTCTAGTATATAATCAAGCGACTCTTTAATTGAGTTTTGATTCACTAAAATATGACAACCAAACTTGACATACCAACGGTTGGTGGGTTCAACCGAGCTATGCTCTAATGAAGTGATTTTGAAGTTGTAGTAAAAATGATTCGAACTCTAAGACTTGTGAAGATTCAAGTTTTTAAATTTAATAAAAATTATATACAAAAATATTAACAAAGTGGGCGAGAGGTACTAGGGCTTAGGATTCCACCAAATTCATTTCTTAAGGTTCAAATAATAATTCTTTTAACAATTATAGTCCAATAAAAATATAAAATAAAGTGACTCTTATTTTTTCCAAGATAGATTCTCAAAATATTAGATGTAAATGTTAAGCATGGGACATCAAATCACCTGAGCTAAGCATGACCCATCTAATCAAATGACAACTAATTAATTCAAATCATAATTTCAATTAAAATTAGTGCAAAAGTCATGAAAAGAATTAAATATAATTACCCAAGTGTGAAATAAGGCTTCCTCCATTGCCCCAATGTTGGGGTTTAGCTCATCATAGTAAACGTGCTCTCAAAATATTTATTTAGGCTCAAAATGGTTTATAAAGATGAAATAAAGAGAAAATGGTGTAAAATAGGATTTTGCGACGCACAAAAATCGTCACAAAATGAACGATAAAAGATAACTGTTGTAAACACTGTTCCACAGTCGCTGGAAAGGAGTTGGGAACTGTAGCAATTAAGCGACAGTTTGCAACGACTTTCCTTTATAGGTTTTTGTTCTTCGTGTTCTTGAGTTGCAGCAGCAGAAAACTTTTCCTGCAACTCGTGATTTCTTCGCTCCGTAGCCTCCAAAACTTCCCCAAACTCTCGACCCCCTTCTAAGTCTCCCTCTATTTATACCAAAAACAGGCGTTGAATCTCCTCCATTAATTCCAAAATATTCACAATATCTTTTATTCATGGTACGGGAATAATCAAGATTTTCTTTCTCTGTTTAGCTCCTCCACGCGTTTTTAGAAGTCAAATCTCCTTATTTATATCCATTACGATCCAATACACTCCAAACTCGTGCATTACACGCATCGAACTCACTGTAATTCATGTTATCCCGTGAAAATGTGTGTAACTCTGTTTTGCTCCATACGATGATTACAACCAATTCTAATCCAAAGAGACACCCATAACAGCTTTCTATGGTCATATCACGTCTACCCATTAAGTTTCAGGGATTGAATCTCACTAAAATACGTCCAAAAATCGATCGAAAATCTGCCAGAGAAGTAAGTTTATTTTCCCGCCAAAACACAAAATTCGAATTTTGTGAAGAAAGTCACCCCTTATCCATGGTCGCCCCTTATCCGTTGCTGGAGTCCGAATAACACATTCCCTTGGGGTGCCTTTAGTAATTTTTCTGGGGTGTTTTCAACACTTTTTTCGGGGTTCCTCGGGTGCATTTCTGGGGTGCCTTTAGTACTTTATCCTGGGGGTGTAAAACACCACTTTTCGAGCAAATTTTGTCGCAAGAGCTTATTCCCTAGAAAAGACTTAAAACAACTTTATTAGAAATAAAATGAGTCCTAGATAATGTAGTTATGGGTGAAAATGCGCCACACTTACGTGCTTATCATCTAACAATCTCCCCCTTTGTCAATTTTAGTGACAAAACTCTTACAATCATATGGATAAACAAATTACAAAAATTCATTATACATACGCTTGATTCCAAGTTTCAACAACACAAAAACCTGCATATATTGAATCCATAAATGCCGTTGTTGACATTTAAATAACAAAGCTAATACTCCCCCTAAAGGTAAGATAGGTAGATTTTCAATCCGCACATCTTTGTTATTTCCCATTTGTAGTCCAAATAACTACAATCAACATATGATATGTTTATCCCCCTTAGTCAATGCTTTACTCTTTCGTTAGATATAACGTTTAAGCACAATTGTCCTTTCCTTAGTGATTACAAATCACTTGTTTACTCCATATATTTCTCCCCATTTTTGTCACAAAATGACAAAGGTCCTAGCAAATACCAAAAACCGAAAGGATCTTACAAATCTAAAAGAATTGTACAACCTATAAGAGTTAAGCACGAAGGTTTCACATACCATTTTAGACAACCAATATCAAAACCGAAACTACAAGTAATTTGGTTTTAATATGTTATCAAGGAAACAATTGCCCGAAGCAATTTTCCCTACTAGTTTAACAAATTGACTAAGAAACTTAGTTCCCTTGCTAAACCGATTGCACAAATACAATCGCTTATTTCGATAAGACCAAAATAAAGATCTGAATTAACTTTATTGTTCTCATCAAGCTCTAATTATTCAGATAATAACTTAGACCTTTCACTTTAGACAAGACAAATACTAGGTTAGTTAACTAATATTCCTTGTCAAAGCATTCGATTAGACTTGAATAACCGAATTCTTTACTTTTGATAAGTCTAACTAAGATCATAATTAACTTAGTTTCTCTTATCCGGAATCGAATTGGACTAAACAAATGATCCCATATTTTTGTTAAGCCATAAATAATTCATACAAACCAAATAATCAACTTGCACAATTATTTTTCTTAACCGGAAGCAATTGAAACAAATATAGACATTATAGCACCGCAATTGCACCGAAATTTCGTTAAACAATTGATACTAAACAATAAAGAAAGATAACAATAGTTTTTCTCAACCGGAAACAATTGAATCACACACACACATCCATACACACATAATGGAATAAACATCAATTGTACCGAAATTTTGTTAAGCAAAAGCAAAATATATGAAATAAAATCAGGCTTTTCTTAAACAGGAAAACGATTAACTAACAAATTTGTTACCTCAAATTCCGCATCCTCTTCTCCCCAGAAAGATATATCATTAAGCGCAAGCTCAAGTTAGAACTCTCCCCCATTGTGTTGTCATCCTCTCACAAGAACAAAAGAACAACAACAAAAGCAACCTTTACCAGAGAAAGGTTGAACCGGTTTTAACTAATGCGTGCCAATAGTTAAAGTTGAAAACCCCGAAACACATATGCTTTTATGTTAAACACAACGATTCAACATATTGTGACTTTTTCACATATGAGTTTCAATCGGAACACCTTATGATCCTTTGATAAAGCCTACCAACATGGGCTAGAACTTAATCTCGCTAAATCAATAAGCCACACAAACCATAAGGGTTCACACATCATATGAGATAGAATATTAAGGTTAAGAAAACCGACATCAAACATCCCATAAACACATAACAATAATATAAAGCATTCAAGCACAGGCTATGTAATCGAAAAACTATCACAAGAAAAATTATAAAATACTAATTTTATTCATAAATAATAGTTTTATTCAGCGATAGACCTTACACAATAATTGAAAGAAATCAAAAACTGATGTCTATTTTGTTTGGATTAAGTATTACAGCATATAACTTAATCTCTAGTGGTGCTCTTATTGTTCACTGAGGTTTCATCAGTGTTCAAACTCTTGAAACATGTTTCGAGAGACTTGTCTGCAACCACTTCCAGCTTCTCAAGTTTTTCAACTTGAACATTCATATCAGCAAGATCATCTTTTGTTTCCTCAATCCTATCCTTGAGCCAATCTTGATGTCGAACCGTCATTATCAGATTGGCGCACGGCCTCAGGCTCGGCTCTGGCAATTGATACTGAGGATGACAATCGGCCTCAGGCACGGCCTCTGCCGAGGGCCTTTTTACCCAGCCCAGTAGTCAGTGTTCTAATTAGGTATTCAAAATAAAAAAAAAAAAAAAAAAACTCTTTATGAGATTCGAAGTTATGGTTATGACATCTAAGGATGTTGCTTAACCAATTCATCCACCAAGCTACTACATATCACACACATAATTTGTTAGACCTTACCGTGGCTATATTGCTCTCCCATATTCTTGTTTTGATCGGTGGACAGGAACATCAAAAAAAATTAAAAATTAATACTCCGTCCGTTTTCCGGCTTCTAAATAAAGATAATATCATATTTTTTAAATTTTAGCCTAAAAATATGGGTTACCGGCCTGTTTACTATAAGTTTTCCTTTATTGCACCAATATTTATAAGTTTGCAAATTAAATACAAATTATTGATATTTTTGTTTACTATCGTTAAAATATTCAACGTTATAAAAGGCCCTACGAATTTTTTTCGCACAGGGCCCTTCTAGGCATAGGATCGGCTCTGTCAATTGCATTAAAAGCATTGTTCATACTTCAAGTGTCTGCAGAGGTTAAAATCCCAACTCTGTTCTTCACAAGATGAAATTTGAATAAATGAATTATGAAAATGTTTTAGAAGATATGTATTGTTACTACACAGTACAATATTTCGGTACCTTACACTAACACAGAGGAGGGGTATATATATACATTGACCTTATGACCACAGACTATGGTAAGTCAACATGGCTTGACGAGTATATATGCTAATACACCCCCCTCAAACGTTACAACATTAAAGTAACAGTTTGAAAACAAAGCAGCAAACAAAGAACAAAGAACAAAATAAAAGTCACTTCACCCAACAAGGGCTTGAATGACAACATCCTGATACACTCAGCAAGAGCCAAGACAGGAAAGCAACAGAACTCAACAAGAGCCAAAATAGAAGGGATAAAAACACATACTCAACAAGAGCCTATGTGTAAGAGAAATACTACTCAACAAGAGCCAGAATCTAAACAAAAATAAACTAAGTAACAACAGAAGTAGTTATTGTAGTAGTAGAAGAAGCTCCAACATCAACAGAAGTATCAAAAACTCTAGCAGAAGAATAAACCAAACTTGATATTAGTCTTGAGAAGATTGGATAACAAAGTCCCTTTTTAAGAACATCTGCCAATTGTTCTTCAGAAATAACATGAGTCACTTGTAGTGTTCCATCATCCACTAGCTCTCTTATTGCATGATAATCTACTTCCACATGTTTGGTCCTACCATGAAAAACAGGATTAGATGCAAGACATATAGCACTCTGATTATCGCACTTAATCTATAGAGGATAAGAAACAGAATTGTGCAACTCAGGCATGATGTAAGTAAGCCATTGTAACTCTACTGTACCTGAAGTGAGATACTTGTATTCAGCTTCAGCTGAACTGCGAGAAACAGTTGGTTGTTTCTTTGAAGACCAAGAAATTAGAGAATTACCCATAAAAACAACATACCCATAAGTTGATCTCCTATGTCAGGGCATCCAGCCCAATCTGAATTAGTGTATGCCAATAAAGAATGAATATCCCCTTTTGCTAACAAAATACCAGTACCCAATGTCCCTTTTAAATACCTTAAAATCCTCTTAACTAGTAACATATGCTGATCAGTGGGTGCATGCATAAATTGAGAAACGTAATTCACCCCAAAACATATATCAGGTCTTGTGTAAGTAAGATATTGAAGGCTGCCAACTATAGTTCTGTATTCCTTAGGATCAGACAATAATTTTCCATCATGAATAGAAGATCTTTTACATTTAGCAACTGGTGTGTCATAAGGTTTGCATTCAAGCATCTTTGCTTTACTTAACAATTCCACAGTATATTTATGTTGTGTCAAAGTAAAAGCATCTTCAGACCTAGACATTTCAATACCTAGAAAATAATGAAGATCTCCTAAATCCTTCATAGCAAACTCTTTACTCAAAGCAACAATCAATTGCTCAATAAGCACAACAAAACTTCCAGTTAACAAGATATCATTGACGTAAAGTAACAACACCAACATATCTGACTGAGTTGTATAAGTAAACATTGAATGATCATTCATAGACTTTCTAAAACCATTTTTAATTAAAAAGGCACTAAATCTATAAAACCAGGCCCTTTGTGCCTGTTTCAAACCATATAAAGATCTTTTTAAATGACATACATGATCAGGAAATTCTGGATTTATAAATCCTGGAGGTTGTTTCATATAAACATCTTCAGCAAGGTATCCATGTAAGAAAGCATTGGATACATCCAATTGCTTTACTATTCATCCATTGGTGACAGCTAAAGTGAGAACTACTCTAACAGTTGTAAACTTAACAACTGGAGAAAAGTTTCACCAAAGTCTACTCCATCTTGTTGGTTATAGCCTTGTGCTACTAACTTTGATTTAAGTTTATCAATACTCCCATCATCCTTAAGTTTGACTTTATAAAACCACTTACAACCAAGAATGTTCATATGAGGTTCTGGTTTAACATAGGTCCATGTTTCATTCAATCTAAGAGCCTCGATTTCATCTTTCATTGAACCTATCCATTTCACACTTTTACATGTATCCTTAAAAGATTTTGGCTCAGTAGTAGTATCTAACAAACAAGTAAAAGCATTAGAGACAAGGTGTTTGATTGAATGATTAAGTACAAAATCAGGAAATTGTTTTTGTTTAGAAATACCTCTCATGGACCTAGTTATAACAGGATCAGTAGAAGCAGATGGAATAACAGTAGAATCTGAAGATTCCAACTCAGAATGTGTGTTAAGATTTGTATCAGAAGAAGAAGAATAGTAAAAAACATTTTCATCAAAAATTACATGTCTTGAAATATGAATTCTCTTAGATACAGGATCAAAACATTTATAACCCTTATGCATAGGGCTATAGCCAATAAAAACATATTTAACCGATTTAGGAGACAGCTTATCTGGTCTGGAATGACCAAGATAAGGAAAACAGATGGAACCAAAAACTCGTAAAGTAGAATAATCAGGCTGAGTTTGAAAAAGAACTTCAAATGGTGATTTCATGGATAAAACAGGTGTTGGTGTTCGATTAATAAGAAATGTTGCAGTTAAAAAAGCATCATACCAAAAAGATTTGGGACAAGAAGAATGAAAAAGAAGGGTATTACCCATTTCTGTGATATGTCGATGTTTACGTTCTGCAAGCCCATTTTGTTCTGGAGTATTTGGACAAGAAATTCTAAGATGAATACCATTAGAGTCAATAAATTATTTAAAATTACCCTTAGCAAGCTCACAGGCATTATCTGTTTGAAACCAAAGAATTTTCGTAGAAAATAAATTCTCAGTAAGTGTTTTGAAATGAGTAAAACACTGTAAAGCATCCGTTTTTAATTTCATAGGATAAATCCAGTGAAATCTGCTGGCATCGTCAATGAAAACTATATAATATCGAAAACCAGCATAAGAAGAAATCGGAGATGGCCCCCAAACATCACAATGAATAAGTGTCAAAGGAGTTGATTTCATGAGATTTTGAAAGATGAAAAGGAGCTTTTTGCTTTTGACAATTTGGCAAGGATGACATAAAGAATCATGACTCTGAGAATTTAAAGTAATAGACTTGTTTGAACTCAAATGATGTAAAATTATCTTGGAAGGATGTCCTAGACGATTATGCCAAACAGAGGGAGAAGCAATACTAGTTGAAAAGGAAGTAAAAGAACCATGAGACTGGAAAGACAGATTATGAATGGGATACAAGTTGTAAATCATTCTACCCTGAGCCAAAATCGCATGTGAACTTAAATCCCTAATCTTATAACTCTATGGATCAAAGACAAAATAACAGCAATTTTCTCTAGTAAACTAAGCAACAGACAACAAATTCTGAGCTATTTCTGGAACTAGTAAAATGTTATCTAACTTAAAATCAACACTAGATGTGTGTAATATAGTTCTACCAGTTTGAGAAATAGAAAGTGACTCACCATTTTCAATAACAACTTTGTCTTTTCCAGCATACGTAGAAGTATTATGAAGTATAGTTTGATCTCCAGTCATGTGACGAGAAGCCCCCCAATCAAAAATTCAAATTGAAGAAGAACCCGAAGGATCATCACACACATCAGCAGAATTGACGTGAATGCCACTAAAAGCTTGTTCTACATTCTGATCATTCTGAACACTTGCCATATTTGAAGTTGCATTATTTACAGGAGGATGATACCTAAAAAAGCATCGACTAGCCCAATGTCTTGTCTTTCGAAAAATTTGACACTCCACTGTGGAAAAATCAACAAACTGTCTCCTCTTAGCACCATCAGATGCATCAGCAGATGAACTAGTAGAACCAGCACCACTCTTTAAGGAAGAAGAACCATTCTTTGAATATGGAGCACCACCATTTTTACCTCCATTAGCAGTATGTCTTCCATAGAATGCAGTAGGATTATAATCAAAATTATTACCAGATGCTTGTTGTTGATCATTAAGCCACTGTTCATGAGTCAATAAACGAGCCTTTAATTCACCAAAAGAATATGGATGTTCACGATTTTGAGCAGCAACCACAAAAGTATCATATTCTCTCCCTAATCCATTAAGTACATACATCATAAGATCTGCATCAGAAACCCTATCATTGATAGCTGCTAATGAATCAACAATTGTCTTAAGATTATGCAAGAAAACACAAATTGACTGAGACCCCCTTCTTAAACCATAAAACTGATTGCGTAGCATATTACGTCGTGCACCAAACTGAGATTGTAAACTTGATTCAAGATACTGCCAAATTTGACGAGCAGATGACATACCTAATACATCTCCTGAGATAGTTAAAGTGAATGTTGCTTTTAAAAAGCTAACTACAAACCTATCTGCTTTTCTCCAATATACGCATCTTGGATTAACACTCATTACCCCATTAATCAAAACTTGTGATGGAGGTTCAACAATTTCACCACTAACATAGCCATAAAGATCCGTAGAGATCAATACCGACTCAAATTGGTCACGCCAAAGCAAGAATTATGTGTGGTCTAGTTTTAAAGATATGAAATTCCCAATATTATTAAAAGGTAAGGGAAAATAACCTGAATCCCCATTAGTAAACGCATCTACAGCGGAAGAAACAGAAGCACCTTCTTGATGTAGAATATTATGTGAATTTGAAACATTATTCATCATTCCTCGAGTACTCGGCATCGATCTGAATATGAAGCTTGAAATTAATCTTGAGAAATTGTTGAATACGTTGATGAGATCAAGATTTCAAAGAAATCCGGAATTGAAAAATTAATCAAGAAGGGAAGAAAGATCAGACAAATGTTAAAACGTATTTGATCTGTTGATTGAAAAACTAACTCTGTTGTTGAAAAGTATTGAGACATTTTGACAGAGAAGAAAACCCTAGATCGACCTAAATGATACCATGAAAACGTTTTAGAATATATGTATTGTTATTACACAGTATAATATTTCGGTACCTTACACTAACACAGAGGAGGGGTATATATATGCATTGACCTTATGACCACAGACTATGACTTGACCAGTATATATCCTAATAAATTATGTGACCAAATTTTTATTTTAATAGAGGTCTAAGAGAAAGTTAGAAATACCATCCATGAATACCCAGATAATATTTACCCAGATTCCATGAAGATCACAATGACAGTTTTATGTTTTGTACTTTATGTTAATGTTAATGAAATTTAAAAATGCAGATCACCATACCCTACAACTTGAAAACCATACTATATCGCAATAACAAATTTGAAGGTGCCCATCCACTCGGTTGCATTTAGTGTCATAGTGTGCCACTTCCATGCCATTTAACGACACTCTTCCAATAGATTGCAATGGTAAAATTGATGATTACATGAGAACATGTTTAATATGGGAAAAATATCGTTTGGTCCTTTTTTAGGTGGTCCCAAGTCAGTTTAGTCCTTTGGGAAAACGCCTTTACTCTTTGGTCCATAATTATTTAAAAATATTAAATGGACCAAAGTACCCTTCCGTGTTAATTCCAACTTATTTTTTGTAGCGTTCATTCTGCCTGATGAACTATCAGGCATTTTATAGATTTGAGTTCATTATGTTTCATGAAAACTATACACTTCATTATATTCTATGAACTTCATTAAATTCTACAAAAATTTCGTTATGAAGAACAAAAAGTCAGAGTTCATTCTTCGAATGAACTCCTGATAAAAACCTATATAAACCAGAGTTCATTCTTCGAATGAACTTCTGATAAAAACCTATATGAAACCACAGTTCATTCGTCAAATGAACTCCTGATAAAAACCTATATAAACCAGAGTTCATTCGTTAAAATGAACTCCTAATAAAAACCTATATGAAACCAGAATTCATTCGTCAAAATGAACTCCTGATATATAAAAACCTATATTAACCATAGTTCATTTGTCAAATGAACTCCTGAGAAAAACCTATATAAACCAGAGTTCATTTGTTAAAATGAACTCCTGATGAAAACCTATATAAACCAGAGTTCATTCCAGAAATGAACTTCGTCATCTTCATCTATTCATCAGCAGTAGCAACTCGTCTTCATCATCTCCGTCATCAGCAGTAACAAAAGAGACGAAAAAACATCAAAATCTTCATCACAAACCAGAGTTCATTCCAGAAATGAACTTCATCATCTTCATATTCTTCATCAGCAGCAGCAACTCGTCTTCTTCATCTTCATCGTCTCCATCATCAGCAGCAACAACAAAGACGAAAAAACATCAAAATCATCATCACAAACCAGAGTTCATTCCAGAAATGAACTTCGTCATCTTCATCTTCTTCATCAGCAGCAACAACTCGTCTTTATCGTCTCCATCATCAGCAGCGACGACAGAGACGAAAAAACATCAAAAAATCTTCATCACAAACCAGAGTTCATTCCAGAAATGAACTTCGTCATCTTAATCTTCTCCATCAGCAGCAACAACTCATCTTTCTTTATCTTCATCATCTTCATCTTCAACACGAGCAACAACAGAGTTCATCTTCAACAGCAACACGAACAACAAACAGAGTTTCATCTTCATCTTCATCTTCAACATCAACATCAACACGAACAGCAAACATAGTTCATCTTCATCTTCATCTTCAACAGCAATACGAACAGCAACAACAGCAGATCTAAAAATCAAGAACAGAAGATCCAAAGTGATGATGAAGAAAAAGAAAAAGATGAAGAAATCAAAGGATTTCAAGGTTCTTTTGTAGATCCGAAACTTACCCAAGCATGTGAAGATGATAAAGGTTCATCATCATCATAAATAGCAGCATAATCGTTCATCATCTTCTTCATCATTAGCAGCAAAAAAATGGAAAAAAGAGAGAAACTAGATCTGAAACTAAAGAAGAGAGAGAAAGAAAATCTGAAAATAAGATATTTTCTTGGTTTTTTTTTAATATATATATATGGTCTCAAAAGGAAATTTATGTCCCTACCAAATGATAATTACATCATGCATGACATCATCTTATGACCAAACTATAATTTCTAGGACCAAATAGTAATATATATTTTGAAAATATACCAAACAGTTGAGTGGGACCAAACTCTCTAATATACTAATAGGTATTTCCTACGTTTAATATTTACTCAACTTACTCAACTTAAATTAGTCCACCGACATCATTTCAATTGGGATAGAACTGTTTATTCTCTGTTTATGTACGGACTACAAAGAGAACAGAGCATCCATATCGATAATCAGACGAGTGAGGCAGCCTGCGCCACTCCAGTAGTGGTGTCCTTTCAAGATGATCAAGTTTCACAAAAATAATGCAACATCTGTGATAATTAGAGCTAGAAAGTCTCCTACTGGTTTGACAAACAACCTCAATTTCCCAAATTATTAAGGAAAAGAGCCAAAGGGAAAAAAGATCTTCTTTTAGTGGCCACGTGAATTACCATTATCATGTCCTTGATAAAACGCTAATCCTTGAGAAGTAAAACGAAGATATAAAAGTTCATCTTTTTTCCCTCGAGTATTCAGATTATCCAGCGCTTAACTAGCAACCATGGATGAAAACAACCCAAATTTACACCATTACATTATTACTTTCCATCCCAGGAATAATTTATACTGTAAAATAACACTGTATCCTTTTTCCTTTTTAACTTCATTTTGTTTTGAAGCTAGTGGCCAAGATGACCTACAAAGAAAAGCATACAAGACCCAACCCCACCATGTTTCATTCAAGAGCTGGAAGGAATAGCATTTCCTTGATGACAGCGATAGGAATAGAATCCAATAATGAAAACTTCAACTTAATAAAGGACTCAAATTATGAGGCTGATCCTCTCTTATACATACTTGAGTTGGGAGGGTTGGAGATAAACCCCATAAAACAAAGAAGAAAAAATGAAGTTCTTGTTTCAATGTCCGTGTTGTGCGTGTTTTTGTTTCATGAAGCAGCAGAAAGGAAAGCCGAAGGTGAAAGCTCAAGAGAAAGAGTCGAAGGATCAAGTGAAAGAGACAAAGGATCAAGTGAAAGAGACAAAGGATCAAGTGAAAGAGTCGAAGGGAGATTGATGAAATGAAGTCTGTCCAATGAGAGACACATTGTGAAACAATGAGCATGAACAACCTCAATTCAACTACTTCTGAGCTACTTTTCTCCTTTTTTTGTAGTAATTGCGTATTTTTTTCTTTCTAAGCATGCAGAAGCAAAATGTAAGTGAACTCCCAACCTAATTTGGTACAAAATTGGCCTGCCGAGTTTTTCAGAAACTATAAACTCGTTCAAGCCACTACTTTGAAATCCTGTTTACTAATAATTGTGCTTCTACATCTTCTTTGGTTCTACTTCATCTTTTGGTGCCAAACCTATGTCCTGCATTTGTTGTTCCACTGAAATCAGACCTGTTTCTGCAAGAAAACTGCAGAAAGTAGAGCAAAACAGTTAAAAGAGCACTCTACACAGCTGAATCTTTTAGACTGTGTCTACTATTCTTATGAGATGCTTTTTATTATCCATTCTTATTGTTAGTGGTTTCCTTCACATGGTTCAACAGTGTGAACTGAAAAAGGTATTTTTACAGAGATCAAACAATATTTTGCGTTTGGGAAAAGGTTTTCACGGAATCATAGTAATTACATGTATTGTGAAAAGGCAATCATCAAACCAACAACTATCATGAAAAAACAGTCTTGGTTTCTTCTCTTATGAATTGCTTACAGAAAAAGAATAGAAAGGAAAAATGAACATCACAAATCACAAGGTTTCAATCTTACATAGTTCCAAGGTTTCAAATCACAAGCTATGAGATGTGTCCAAATCTAAAGCATGGTAATTGGTAAAACCACTATGAGTGGTGATTAGGTAGTTAGACCAACACCAGGTGAGAAGCACAAAAATTAATACTTGATTACAAACTACATTAGTTTATGCTGGAAAATTCTTGTCCGCAGGGGTTATACTTCTAAGAAAAACTAATAACATTAACCACGATGAGCTAACAGCAACATTGGACGAAAATTACTGATAGTTGAGTAATTTCTACTTGTTTTATGCTCTTCAGAAAGGAATCAGTAAAGGGCACTAGGCAGAAGTAGCAAAAGCATATATGAAAGTTTCAGGATAAGTTAAAAATCTGGTTTCAGTGCTTATACAATGTGACATCCACAAGAAAAGAAGAGCACACTTTTACTTCAACTCATAATGGGGATCAAATAATTGGCCTTTCTCCCTTCTCTATATTATCAGACATTACTGATTAACAATACATATTCCGTTCTGAATTGATGTCATACTCAGATACTCTACTGGGTTATTCAATGCGTATCCGTAGTTTATAAAACTAACCAAAATGACCCTTATTCATTTTTTCTTAGATTGAACCCATGTGGTACAAGATATAGATGATCAAAAATTCAGAAAACACAGATAATGCATTTCATCGGGAACACATAATGAAATAGCTTCAAATTTCAGTAATTTTCAGTTTTTATCGCCGAAATTTCAGCGATTGTTAAACAACACACAATAAAGTCAGAGACAAGCAAAGGAAATACCTGCTAAGAAGGAAAAACAATGTCCCGGTGATCAAAACAAGTAGAGTTACGTGAATGATCATGGTTATGTCACTAGAAGTAAAAGCTAGTCCCAGTATTACAGCAAAGCTGATACCCAGTGTCAAGAACGACATCTTCAGTACAAACCATGTTGGAGCCTGGAAATTAAACAAATTTTAAGTTCAAATCAACAGAATAAAGAAAATTGAAAAGCCTAAGAGTAGACAATACGAACATTCACACCAGGAGCCAGAGCTCCTAATAGAACTGCTGTGGCAGGGGAGACATCTTCTTTGCGATTGTTAGATGTATCCATTGATTCGAAATCTGATCAAAACTTTATAGCGATCCTAGGAATCAAGGAAGAAAATTAGTTAGTTTGTAATTGAGAAAGATCGGAATTTCTTGATATTGGATTTGGGAATTAGGTTTTATAATAGTCTTTTTCTTCTCTTTTCTAATTAATGGAATTGGATCGGGTAGTCTGGATGTTAGATGACTCACGCAACGAAACTAGTCAACCAGGAAATCTTTGCTTTCTTTTAACTTTTAACTAGCCACATGGGGAGAACCAACGGACATGAATCACACGCCGCGGATACGATTCAATTGAATTGAACAAAGGATGATTTTATTTTATTTTTATTTTGAAACATGAAATTTGCTAAACTACGGAAACACACACTATTGCAGGAGGGTATATCATTCCCCAAGATTTATCGATTACACTCATATTAGTAAGCCGAGAATCCACATTAACATGATATTGGAGAATAATAGCAAACTTCAAATCAGAATTATATCGGCGGCGGATGTTGGTGTCGAAGGCCGAAAGGCCTTTGGTCAATGCTTTCCACAAGAAAAGCTATATTTTTGATGAATACGGCAGTGTCCATAGGAACTTGGATGAAGGTAGAGTTGCGCGATGCAATTGATGGGAATTTCCAGTCATGCCTTTGTATCCTGATTAAATTGGGGGACCCAAAAAACAATTAGGGGCCTCACCGATTTTTATTCCCACCCCAGAAAATATGGGTGCTTCCAAAATTGTGCTGAAAATACCATTTTACCCTTTTCTAATTACTAATCTAAAAATCCTATTAACCATTAACCATAGGCCCCCAATTTCATTTCATCTCTGAACAAAAATTAGTCTCTTCTTCTCCTCCCCTCCTTTTCTCTATTCACTCCATCTCCATTAATGACCCAGAGGAAGAAATCAAAAGAGGTGGAATCGGACCAAGGTATGGCTCCAATCAGAAGGTATGTGAATTAAAAACCCCTAATCTATCTTGGGTTTGCGTTTAATTTGATATGCTGATTGAAAATTTTGGTTTTTAACTGCAAAATTGCAGTTACTGATCTAGGGTCGTCATAGTCGAAGTCTTTATTCCCTAACGATCTTTCATCTACATGTTGATATTATGAAAAATCGTTAATGTTTATGCTAAGGGAGATAACGACCCTAGTTTAGAGTCGTCGATGTTTTAAGTACCACGATGACGATTCTTGTTGACGACCTGTTTTATTGCTAAACGACTCTATATTATACAAAACTACCTCTCTGTCCAAAATAATGAAAGGGTCGTTAGTTTTAATATATAAAACATTAATGATTCCTTATGACGACCCATTTTTAGAACCTAACGACTCTGTATTAAAAATAACTTGTTTACTGTCCAAATAATCAGAAGGGTCTTTATCGAAAAGAAGTAGAGTCGACATTATGTATTTGAGAATCGTCATGGTCTAATTTGGAGTCATCATTTGTGTTGAAGGGTCGTTTGTGATTGTTAGAGCATAGCTCGGTTGAACCCACCAAGCGTTGGTATGTCAAGTTTGGTTGTCACATTTTAGTGAATCAAAACTCATTTAAAGAGTCGCTTGATTACATACTAGAGTCAACTTCGTATAGGTTAGCTTGAAAGTGTTAGGATATGAGACTTACAAGTATTATATGAAGACTTGAAGAGTGTGAAGAAGTATGGAGCTACAACGACAACATCATCCTTCCTCTTGAGGTTAGTAATATTTGACTTGAACTGTTTATTTCCCTAACGTATCTTTCAAGTCGTGCATATTGAAAACATAACTGCGAAGCTGTGTATGAAACTCTAGTTAGACATAGTATTAAGGAATACAATACGAGGTTTATTGCTTAACCATTAAACTTTGTATATAAGACATCGACATGATCATATGAATGCTATTGTGATTATGTATGGGTATGAGTGAAGATTTCATCCTAGGAAACAATGTTTTACATTCGTTTAAAGGAAGTAAGTTCATAAACTCGTTTTGTGAATCGAAAGGGAAATCGCTAGACTTATTGGTATTGTTATTCATTGCAAATCTATTTTGAATTACCAATATGTATGTTTAGTATAACCGCTCATAAACTTGTTTATGTATCTTGGTAAAACTATTCACAAGGCCTGACTTATGTATTGGTATGACTTTTATTAGTGAAACCGATCTTAAGTAATCACTTAAGATGGTATGATCGATGCCTTGTAAATAACAACTTTTATCTAGCAATTGGGGAACCGATCATAGTAAGAGGTGCAACAAATTTACAAGAGGGGAATCGATCCTTGTAAGAGGTGCAACACGTTTTTATTAGATGGGGGAACCGATCCTATGAACATGTGCAACAAGTTTGTAGTTTTGGGGGAACCAATCCTATGGACATGTGCAACCGAATACAGGTAGTTACCATAAGTCGTGGGGAACCGATCCTAGTACCTAGTCAACCGAATTTTGGTAACTAGCGTGACTATGCACAGTACTCACATGGAGGTAGAACCGAACTTGTTTTGGTAGAACCGAGAAACCCATAATTGGTGATTTGATAGGATAATCAATCACATCGTTCTTGGAATTCAGGCTAACCAATTCTAAACTTGTTTGGAAGTGTGGCAAATCGTTTCCAAGATTGTAAGTATGAAAAAGGACTTACAAAGTAAAAGATGTCGACATACTTTGAACATGTGCAGTAACTCTTATCATTAATTGTTCAAAGATATTCCTTAATAGCTAAAGGAGAATCCCATGATCGAAATAAATTGAGAATCTTTTATTTAAGGTTTCTTAGTTTTTATATGTTATTTAATCTCTAGCAATTAAATGCATATCTTTAGAAAATAATAATTAGTAATGTGCATTTACTAATTATAGATTTTTCTATTGGGATTTCGGTCAATATTTGGACAGTGCATTTCCAGGAATTATGAAAACCGATTTCGTGTTTATTGCATATCTTTGAGAATATTCGGTTTTGGAAATTCCTTGGTGTCCAAACTTCCTTGTCTATAAATATCGAAGTTTGCATTTCTAGCAAACTAATCCTCAAAGCCAGCAAAACTACCTAGTTGTGTTGTTACAGGTGGAGCCGCTTATTCGGAGAAGAAAATAACCTAATTAGGCAAAATCTCTTACGGCCGCTCAGTTTAAAGACTTCTTTGGGATTGAGAAGCTCTATTAGTACCGTTGGTGGGAAACTAGATAATTGTGGTTTATTATTGGTTTTCGATTGATTTGATTGACTAACGGTTGTTGAACTTTGATTGCACCTAGTTTGTTTATGCTTGAGAATCTTCTCTTCTGATATAAGATTCACTCAAACTAGATCGAAGTTTCGACAGGGATCTTTAGACTGTTTGTAGATCTAAAGACGTCTTGTGATAATCCAACGTTAACAGACTCCGTTCTGTGTGTGATTGATCATAAGAGATTCAAATTGATTGTGTGCAGGTGCTGATTGAAGATTAAAGAAGATTTGAAGACAAGAAGACTTTTTGGGTTCATAATCTTTGGTGTGCACAATACTTGTTTCGGCTGGAAAGGGATCCAACTATAATCGGTTTATCTTTGTGATAGATTGGATTGATTAGTTGAGTAGATCGGCATCAATACACTTCTTTGTGATTAATAGTATTGATTGCATAATCTAACAATTACTTCGGTAGTTGTTGAGAGATTGATCTAAGGACCCGACAAAGGAGTTTATTGGTTAAACGAAAGAGCCTTTGTCAAACTCAAATCAAGTTGTTTGAAAAGAGTTGTTACCGAACAGATTTGTTGTTCCTTTACTGTTTAGAATACGAACCAAAGGAATTGTTCCAAGTGCGTGACTTATTAACAAGTTGGAGGCGCAGGGATACTGAGGAAACTAGGTGAACTATAGGTTTAGTTGCTTGGTCTCAACTATACGAAGTTGGTTTGATTTTGTATAGCGGCTTAATTCTGAGAGTATTCAATTCTGGACTAGGTCCCGGGGTTTTTCTGTATTTGCGGTTTCCTCGTTAACAAAATCTTGCTGTGTCATTTACTTTTATTTTCCGCAATTATAATTGTTGTTATTATAATTTAAAGTAAATTACACAAACGTTAATTCCTATTTTACTTAGACAATCCCTAGAGTTTGGTTAAGCCCGAACCTATTATCAAGTAAACATACTTCGTTGTTGAATTGTCTCGATCTTGTATCCATAGTCAATCACACAAGTTATCTTGTTGTCGTATTGTCTCGATCTCGTATCCATAGACGATGACACGAAGTGTGAACCGATTAGTTATATTGTCTCGACTCAGTCTATAAACAATCACTTTCGGAGAAAGGACTTATAGGTGGAAATGTTTTAGATTGAGGTATATTTGGGTACCCTCGTCTTTCAGTGATGATGATGGTCATGATGGTAACGGTGGATCTGGTCGAGGTGGTGGTGGTGGTGGTGGTAAGGAGGATTTGGAGATTGAGGAGGAGGAGGATGAACGTAATGATGATGATGAGGAGGATGATAGAAATGGTGGTGGTAGTGGTGATAAGGATGATGATAATGATAATGATGTTGGTGATAAGGAGGATGAAGAGGATGATTCTACCATTCTTAAGCTTGTGGTGAGTATTTATTTTTGTAATTGTCATCGTCGTTTACTCTCTTTTTTTGATAAAGAGGAATTTTATTGCTTATGCTGAATTAAAGTTCTGATCTCTTAAAATAAGATCACGAAAATCCGAAGAAAAGTTATCAAATTGCAAGATGTCTACAGCCTTTTCTCTGACTTCTTTGGCTATTGCATCTGCAACACTGTTATCTTCTCTTCTAATGAAAGTAAAATGACAGTAAAGAAACGAAGAACATAATTGTTTTATTCCCTTTATTAAGTTCTTGTTTTCCCAGGAAATAAGATCTAAGTCTTCAGTAATAGCCTTGATAACAACTTTAGCATCAGCTTCAACGTGAATTTTCTCCAGATGCATCTCTTTGGCCCATAAAAGTGCTTCACGAACCGCCAGACACTCTCCTGTTTCTGAGCTTAGGACTCTGTGACCATAGCTTCCTCTGAGCCCTTTCACATGAACCTGTGGAGTCGCGCATTACAATGCCAGTTCCATTTTGATTAGTATGATGATCAAAAGAAGTGTCAACATTGAACTTAATAATATCTTGTGCAGGGGGTGACCAGTGAGATACATTATCATTAATGCAGTATGGATGACTAATATGAGTTTCATGCAGATGAGATGCTAAATGATACCGAATTTTATCAATAGAAGTGAAAGAGTTTAGAGTAACTCCCTGGAAAACTGCTTCACACCTATCTTTCCAAATTATCCATGCACCAATCATCAAGGTGAAAAGCCATTTATCATCAGTAAATGAAATTGTTCCATTGTACCAACCAGTAACCCATTCTGAAACACTGATATTCTGACTACTAACAGCATCTATGTCAACATGAATACCTCTCCAAATTTTCCTTGCATGGCTGCATTCAAAGAGAAGATGCTCTATCGTTTCTGCGCTTCCACCATAAATCCCACACTGTGTTTCGATACTGTCATTATGAATGGCCAGTTTAGTTCTTGTAGGATGACATTCATGTAAGCATTTCCAGGCGAAAAGCTTGATTCTATGAGATGCTTTGCACTTCCATAAATTCTTCCAAACTGCAGGTGGAATAGTTCTACCATTTACCAGAACTTCATTTGAACACTTTGTAAGATGGTTATACGCGCTTTTGACATTGAATTTACCATCTTTAGCTGTCGTTCAAATGATAATGTCTTCTTTGGTTATATCTGGGACCATTTCTTTAATTTTTCCAGAAGTGACACTATCAAAAAGTTGATCTACCAAGCTGGTGTTCCAACTGCCTATGTCTGTGTTGATTAATTCAGAGACGTCCTGATAGAATCTATGCAACTCATTAGTTGGAAGTGGAGGATGATCCAAACAAATAATCCACTTATCAATCCAAATTTTTGTTTTCCTTCCGTTGTTCACTTCCATGAAATAATTTTTCTGGATGAGCTGGAGACCCTTAGTGATACCATTCCACATATATGAACAATTTTTAGCTTCTAGGGTTTGATGAAGAATATTTCCATACTTGAAGTACTTACTTCCCAAAAGTTTGACCCAAAGCTAATCATTCTCAGTACATACTCTCCATGCAAGTTTGGTGAGTAAGGATAGATTAAGTTTTTCCATGTCTCTGAATGCTAAACCTCCAAAATCTTTTGGTTTACACAACTTAGAGTAGGAAATTGGATTGAAACCTTTATTTGAAGAATGTCCCCAGAAAAATTTCCGCTGGATGGTTGGTAACTTCTTACATATTTTATCTGGCAACTTGAAGAAACCCATTTGATAGACTGGAAGTGAGTTAAGAACATGCTTAACCATGGTAACTCTGCCTGCTTGAGTAATTGTAGTAGAAGACCAATGAGATAATTTGTTGCTGAAATTTTTCTCAATAGACTTGAAAGATTCTTGCTTGGAATGACCTAGGATTAGAGGAGATCCTAAGTACTTCTCCTTAGAATTCATAACTCTAACACCCAAGAGTTGGGTAAGGTTTGCAGCTACATCTGGTTTAGTGTGTTTACTGAAATGAACAACAGATTTCTCAAAATTGATTACTTGCCCTGACTGGGAGCTGAAATCATGAAGAATAACTAGAAGCTTATTAGCTGAAGTAGTATTTGCTTGAGTGAAAATCAAGCAGTCATCTGCAAAAAGAAGATGATTAATGGCTGGAGAATTAGCAGCCACTTTAATGCCTTTTAGACTCTTGTCTTGTTGACAAGCAACAAGGTGTCTAGAGATAAATTCCATAGCTAGGATGAATAAATAAGGTGAAAGCGGATCACCTTGTCTAATGCCACTAGAAGGATGAAACTCTTCACATGGAGTACCATTGAGAATAACCGATAAAGATGTGGTACTGATGCATTGGTGAATTAGAGCACAGAAGTCATCATTGAAGCCAAAAAACTTCAGAACTTTAATGAGAAAATTCCACTCTAACCTGTCAAAGGCCTTTGACATATCAAGTTTAAGAGCCATCTATCCAATTTGTCCTCTTTTCTTCTTCATGGAGTGAATAATTTCTTGTGCAATGACTGTGTTGTCACTGATCATTCTGCCTGAGACATATGCTGCTTGGTATGGGGAGATAATCTTCTCCATAAGCGGCTTCATCCTGTTAACAAGAATTTTAGAAATTATCTTGTAAGAAGTATTACACAAACCAATAGGTCTGTAGTCAGCAGCTGTAATAGGTTTCTTCTTCTTAGGGATTAAAGAAATATAGGTTCTATTGACTTGTTTAAGAAGATGTTTTGTTTGAAAGAACCTAATAACCATTGAGCACACATCTTCACCAACTACAGACCACTAGCTTTTGTAAAAACCAGCTTGGAAGCCCTCAGGACCTGGTGCACTCCAATTTTCCATGCTCTTAGGAGTCTTGAAAATTTCTTCACTACTTGGTAGTCTGGTGAGCATTAAGTTGTCTTCTTCAGAGATGATTGAAGGAAGAATGAGGAATAACTCTTCATCAAGTGTTGGATTGCAAGTAGTGTTGATATTCTTAAAGTGTTGAGTGAGATGAGAAGCAATATCCTCCCTTGTATGCAGCCAAGAAGTATTGTGATCCTGAATTGAGTCAATATTGTTTCTTGCCTTCCTTCTGTTATTTTTTGTATGGAAATACTTTGTGTTGTTGTCCATATCTTTAATGAAATGATCTCTAGACTTTTGTTGATAAAACTCACTTTAAAATTTGTGCCATTTGTTGAGCTCCTTGTTGATAGCAATCACTTGATCATGGGAGGAAGAAACTGAACTCTGAGCTTGTATGATGCTTAAGTCATGTTGGAGATTATCTATCTTTTGATTGATATTTCCAAAATGATCCTTGTTCCATTTAGAAAGATCTCTTCTAGTTGTTTGTAGCCTCTTCATCAGTTGAAAACCAGGAGAGCCATTGACATCTACTTTCCAAGCATTAGCAATAACATTGACGCAAGAGCTATCATTTAACCATGTTAGAAAGAATTTAAATGGCTTCCAACCACTGTTAGTAGAAGAATCAGTGACAAGCATAATGGGAGTATGGTCACTACCTACTTGGTTGAGATGCATGAGCTTAGACTTAGGAAAATTCAGACTCCATTCACCATTATCTAGAGCAAGATCAATCCTAGATTTCCTAGTGCCAGTTCCTAGGTTGTTACTGGTCCAGGTATAGTTTTTCCCAACAAAACCAATATCCTCTAAACCACATTCAGAAACTATGGTATTAACCCAGCCATCAATAGAAGAGGACCTATCATTTTGATCATCTGTTAGATAAAAATTTAAATCACCTAACAAAATCCAAGGATAAAAACTAGTTTCACTAATTTGTTTAATATAAGACCATTGTTCTTTTTTCTTAGCATAGTTAGTATAACCATACATGCAGGTTAAGAGAAACTCAGGCTTACTAGGATCTGCTTGAATCACTATATTAAACATGTTTTGTTCATCAGCGAGGATATCACAGGTAAAACCATTCTTCCAAAGCAGTACAAGACCTCCAGAGAGTCCAACAGGATCTATAAAGGCACTATTTGGGTATTGGTAATGATTTAACAGTGGTCTACTTTTAACTTGAGATATTTTTGTTTCACAGAGGAAAACAATGTCTGGGTTTTGTGTTCTAATTAGATCACTCAGATGGTTTCTAGTAGATGGAGATTTGAAACCTTGAACGTTCCAGGAGAGAATCTTCAAGATGACAGAAATATTAGGGCAAGATTGATTAAAACCTAGAGTTGCAATAATGATGCATGAAAGAAAAACCAGAAATAAATGCAAAATGTTGTGTTTATGAGAGAAAAAATGCGGGGAATTAATGAAGCTGAAACTAATAGGTGTAAGAAAGAGAAATAGAAAAATAGGAGGATATAAATGAGTTGAGATAAAAACATGATTCTCCTTGTCTATGTTCGATGCTAGCTTATCTCCAGTTGTGCACCTTAGAGTTGTCTCATTGCTCATGTTAGTACCAGTAGGAAGTTCATTGATAACGATATTAGGGTTGGGATCATTTGTTCTAATACGCTTTCCTAACCTAGTATCCTCTAGAGTCTCTTTCTCAGAATCCTTGATAAGAAAATCCATATTAATTGCAATACCATCTTTGGGTGGTACAAAAACAGTGGACTTGATGAATTTTTTCATCTCCTTCTTTGGAACTGGAGTTTTGCTAGAAGAAGCTGAAGTGATGTTATTCCTTAGGTTGGATGCTTTACCAAAATAATATGGTTTCTCGTGAGCTTTGGCTAGGAAATTGGCAGCAACCTTGCAAGCATCTTTGGAGTGATTAATAACATAACACTCGGTGCAAATATCAGTTGGTTGTCTTTCGAAAAAGAATTTTTTCCATCGAGTGAGACCTGCATTAGTGACACACTTAACACCTCTTCTGAGAGGGAAAGAGAGATCAATGTTAACACACACCTTGACCGGTTCATTACCAATTGGTATGGCATCTTCAGGTTGAATCTTAGAAACTTCTCCCAAAACTTCACCCGGAAATCACTTTGAATCTTTTTGCATTAAGTTTGTTAATGTGAATTTCTATTTGAATGCAAATAGAGGGAACGAATGAATCTTTTTGCCAATGCACTGTGCTCGGATGACAAAGGGGAAGTGTTCGATCCTGACAAACAACGTCGGTACGCTGATTACTTCAGACACGTTGAAAATCCCAATGCAAAGAAAATGTTTGCTGAGCTGGCTAAGGAAGGTAAGAGGACCAGGAAACTAGGAGAAGAACGTGTTGAACATGGACAAGGTAGCCATCATGATGAACAAGGCAGTAGAGAAGATGGTGGTTCCCCAGGGGGCTGTGCAACTCAGGGTCCTTCTAATATAAGCCGGAAAATTAGCCGATCAGGGAGGTAAAAGGGGTTGAGGTGGTGGTCTTGATTGAGGAGATGTTACTGTCGAAATGAAATTATGTTTTATGTTACTTTCGACTTGAACTTATGCTTCTTAACTTTTCTTAGATGCAACTATTTTGTGTATTAGATGCTAGGGGTTTGGTTTGGATGGTTTTTTGAAACTATTTTGCTTTTGTTGAAACTATTTTGCTTTCTTAAGATTTTAGAACGTTGTTTAGAAGTTCTTTGTTTAAATGTTAGCTAGAATGAATAAGGACTCTGAAGCTGATAAGATTATATACTGTGGCAGCTTAAGGGTCGTCAACTATATATTTAGCAAAATAACGACCCTAAAGCTGATAAGTTGGAATATTCCATCGCAGTCCTAGAGTCATTAACCCTATATTTATAACGCTGACGACTCTCAGTTATATATGAAATGGTTGGTTAGTGTCGTTATTGTATATGATTACACGAATGACGACCCTAAGAGTTACATTTACAGAGAGTTTTATGTTTTAGAGTCATCATGGTATAAACAAAACAGAGTAACGACGATGCTAAGTGACTTAGCTAGCTAGAGTCGTCAATGTTTATCACACCACCCTGACGATTTTTCATAACCTAGAAAAGTTGCAGGTTTGCGTCGTCATTGGTGGTTTTAATAAAATAACGACTCTACAGAGTCGTTTGGGTATAAACCCCCGACAATAACGACCCTTACGCTGAGTTGTTCCATAGTGTGGATGATTCGACCACTTGGAGCAACAAACAGACAAATCGAAGAGTATAAGATGTTTACCTAAAAAAATTGAGGTTCGGGTTCTTCATTTTGAGGGTTAGTTCCTTCATTTTGAGCAATTGGATCTTCATTTGCACCATTATTCAAGGTTTCCTCTACTAACATCTCTTCATCGTATATCCAATCCGTATGAGAATATAATATAATCTTACCATCAACACAATCATGTTTGTTATTTGAACCTTCACCAACATCATTTCCTCCACTTGAATCACTCATTTCTAAAAACCCAAAGTTTTCCCCCCAAAACTCCTCTTCTTCTTTACCACTTTTTTTTCCCCAAAATTTAATTCTTAAATCTAATTTTAACCTAACCAACTAATTAACTTAACTAATTATTAACACTAATCACTTAGGGGTAGTTTAGCCATTAAAAAAAATTGGATAAGGGATAGCCAAATTTAGGTTTGGGTGACCTTTTTTGTCCTGTAGTGTGAGGCCTCTAATTGTTTTTTTGGGCCCCCAATTAAACTAGGCTTTGTATCTTGATGCTGCGGTTAGCTGCCCGAATAGTATATTTCTACTCCGTTGTTTTTCGGCTTGATCCATAACTTCAAAAATGCTAAAACTAATAATGCTATTACAAACTATTGCTGGATGAGAGAAGACGAAACGGATGGTCTAAATAAACTACTACAACCAGACTACCTAATTAACTGCTCCATTTATTATGACTATACGAATCTAGACCAGACCAGAACTAAGAGATATAGTACTTAATTAGGAAGATCTAATTAATAGATAGCTAAAATGCAACAAACTTCTAAATATACAAAGTAAAAGCAAATTTTTCGTCACAACAAACTACTACAATAATACTAACTAAATTATCAACTGCAATTAATAGATAGCTAAAAAGGAGGATGTTTCGCCGACCCATTAACATCTAATTAGGATTGTTGCTTTCTCTTGTGATAATAACGTAATCATTTCCTAGTTTCCTCAACGAGATGATAGGTTGATTGCTCTGTTGATGCTAACTTTAGATTTTAGGGTTGCTGGCTGGCTTTGTGAGGTCCATATAGAAACAAGGAGTTGATGCAGATACTGCAGAATATCTAAAGATTCCACCTTTAATGAATGAAAGAAGTTATTTCTTCCATTCGAGTTTAATCTTCAAGGTTGATTTATCAGGGTCTATTCCGGGTAAAGGATATGAAAAATTCATATCAAAAGCTTCTGTAGATAACTCCAGTTCAAGCGATAAATATCTCTCAAGGTCCCATAACTTCATCATAATAAACATCTCTCAAGAATTGCAGATCTGGACTTAAAAAATGAATCATTCCAGATATCAAACAAACCGAAGTAGGGTAAACTGAATTCCAAAAACATCTGACATATAAACCACCCTGAACCTTCAAAGCTAAACACCAGGCACAATACACAACAACAGAGAATGCCTGCACTTGATAAGTACCCACCAGCAAAAACAAAATAATACTTCATACCATCTGAGAAGCAGCTAGACATTCTGATGGGGTTGAAGAAAAAAATTACCTTGTAGAGATACAATACAGGTTCAGGGGGATATAAATGGTTTAGATATGAGAAAACATACGCCTATAACTAGGCCAAAAAGGGTATTGATTTCAGTTGGATTATACTGATTGGGAAAAAAGCTGCGGGAGATAAAGGGTTTCACTTGGTTTAACAAGATTGAATAAGCAGTAAGAGGAAGGGGTTTTGAATTATCGAATTAATCAGGCCTAAACTCTGATTAGAATTTGGTTAAAACAAATAGGACGAATAATCCGATAATAGGAAACTGTTATGGATTCAGAACATCAAAGAAGAAGAACTCAAGAACTACCTGCAAACCCTAGGTTATAGCTTGACGAAGATGCTTAAATCAAATAATAACTTTGAGAAGTAATGTTTACCTGATAACTTGAGAGGAATAATCGACTATCCTACTAGGAAAACCAGGATCCGATAGACTAACTTTAGGAAACTCAGATCTAAAAGAACCTCCTTGAATAAATATTCAACATAGCAGCAGCAAAAATCAATTAGAATAAAGAACCAAGAATAAGAGAGGATATCACAAAAAGAGCAGCATCGATCGATTGGTGTCGTAGGGCCAATGAAACAAAAGTTTAGTTGATGTGTTTGGCTTGAATCATGGCGGTGTTGATGGGATTTTGAGAATAACTTGAAAGAGAGCCGGTGTTGAATGTGAAAGCGACTCGCCCCAAAAACTTGCTATTTAAACACCAGGAGAATTTACATCATGAGATATTAGGAATTAACAATTGAGGCTAGCCACCATTCCTCATTTAAAAGAACTTTCTAACATCTTTTGCCAAAGCATCTGTTGTTTTTTTTGTTTTTTTTTTCAAAAAAGGGGGAAAACCTCATATATTAAAAATAAGATAAAATCGATTGAAAATCAGATTTGTTACCGGGGTGATCAAGGATCAGATTACAATCATCAAAGTTATGGAGACTCTACCAATTCCTGACTAAAAATTCGACAATTTTAACCATTCCAACTATCCCTAAAAACCAACTAAGTAACAGTATCATGTAAGTCCAAATTTGTTTGAAACAAATCAAATCTGCACCGTGCAGTGAAGCAGAAGTGTGATCTTTTGAAAGATCCAACCAAGGGTTTTGATTAAACCAAAGATTTTTTATCTCTTGATTTAACCAGAGGTTTTAAATCTCTTTAATAAAAGAGCAACAACAACAATAAACAAAGAAACACAAACAGTGACAGTAACACGGGTCTTCTGGAATTGTCGGAGTAGGTTGAAATCGGTCGGAATCGGTCTTGATTGGAATCAGAGTCTTGGTATCTTTTGAAGCTGTTGTTGATGAGTCTGTTGGAGAAGTTGTTGTCGTTGCTAATAAGTGAGTTTTTTCTCGGAGTGGTATCCATTGATGTTAAAGGAATTGTTCTTCTAGAAGAGATCTGCAACTGAATCAGTAAGAACTTTATTTTTTCAACACTAACCCTTAGCTTAAATCACCACTACAAACACAAACTTACAAGATTTGAAGAATACAACAACAAAAGAACTACAAAACAGGAAACCCTAAAAAAAATTGAAAAAAAAACTAAAAACTAATGAAAACGCGGGGGTACAACAACCACACCCAACTAATTCGTTTGGCAATCTGTATGGACTAAAATCCAATATAAATCTGAGAGCACCAAGTTACTGAGTCTCCATCAGAATATATATTAAAGAGCTTTATCTCTTTCTCCACATAATTAGTAAATCAAACAGATAAAAATCCATGAACCTGATTGTTATGAGAATAACTCGGATGGTACCAAAGGCCAATGTCCGAGTGTCAATCAAGTCTTATCCAAAAAATAAGGTTGGATTTAATAACTATGATTGAACTACGCACAGCCTGTGATATTTCAATTATATAAACAAAATATAATGCGGAAAAGAAATAACACAGACACTATAAAAAAAAATTAACGAGGAAACCGCAAATGCAGAAAAACCCGGGACCTAGTCCAGACTTGAACACCAGACTGTATTAAGCCGCTACAGACTCTAGCCTACTACAAGTTAACTTCGGACTGGAATGTAGTTGAGACCTAACCAAGTCTCACACTGATTAAGGTACAGTCGCGTTCCTTACGCCTCTTGAATCTCGCAAGACTCTGCACACTTGATTCCCTTAGCTGATCTCACCCACAACTAAGAGTTGCTACGGCCCAAAGTTGAAGACTTATAAAAAAAAATCTGTCTCCCACAGAAAAGTCTATTTTGGTTGTTATTTTCGTCTTAAGATAAAGATCAAGGTGTACAGGAAACTCAACTAATAATCCGGTCTTATACTCCCGAAGAGCAGCCTAGAACTATTAGTCACCTCACAATAACCTCACTGATTAACATAAGAAGTTATTACGGAATCACAAGAGTCTGAGATGGAGAACTGTTGTGATTACTTCGGAGATAAATCTCGAGAAAATATTAGAGAATATTAAACTCAATAAGATAAAAAATAAGTAAGATCAGAATATGCAACTACAGAGAAAATAGTTGGATCTGGCTTCACGACCAAATGAAGTCTTTAAGTCGTTAACCCTAATAATGGGTTTTCAGAAGAACTATAAACCTGGGTTAATGGAGAATCGACTCTAGTCTGCAACTAGGACACACGAGAGTGTCGGGATTAGGTATCCCAGATACTAGAGTTCTCCCTTATATAGTCTTTCAAATCAGGGTTGCTTTCAATCAAAGCTAAGATAGCTTAGTAACAAAGCAATTGATATTCACCGTTAGATGAACTCTTGATTTAAGATTCAAGCTAAGTCTGCTTAGGAAATAAGCAATCAATCTCCACTGTTAGATGGTATTAGCTTGATACACAAAAATGAAATATACCTATATTTAGATATGGATGAACCGTACCTAAACGTGTATAACCAGTTGGATCAATAACAGTTAACTGAAGTTAGCCATATGAACACTTATAGTTTATCCATATTCATCTAACACTTCTAGATCAAATATGATGATCAATCAATCATGATAGATAATCAGTAAAAAGTATATTAGTTGGATAAACATCGGATATGCTAGTAATAAACATTTGGCAATATCAACAACGTGAATAACACGCAACGGCACGGGTCATGCCCGTTTAACTCAAACAAATATAAATATTTTCAGAGATGATAGTCATTTATACGATATATAATTGAAAAAGTTACATGTGATAATTGTGATATCACATATTATTATTTTATAAATTTGAAGAATATACTAATGTACATGTATTTTATTTAGAATAATATGTGTGCGCCTGTTAAATTTATAACCTTCATAAATAACTATTTGAGTCGTTAATTATTAACAAAGTTTTATCCATTACAAAAAAATCATAGTGTAAATTGATTTTTCCTCATTAATGTTAACTTGGTACAAATACCATTGACTAAATCGGATATGTCAAAAGTTTGATCAACTTTGAATGTGTCAAGTTCAATAAACACTCTGTTTGTTGAATAGTTAAATATAAATGACATGCTTCATATTTGAGTATACATTACAAATTGTACGTCTTTCGGGTAAATAATTAGAATATCTTAATTTTTTAGAGAATGATTGTAAGGTGTGGATAATTTCTTCGCAATAATTTGTTCCATCTTTCTAACCAATTCAATCATGTTTCCTCAAGGATGGGAAACACATTTTGTTAAATTATATTTACAATTATATATAATAACTTCACAAATGTTTAGAATCTTTTGATGATTGATTAACATTACTTCTCAAAGTTTCCTAAACATATGTTTCAGTTTCTTAAGAAACGTTTTTCCTTTACATATAGCCATTGCTAACAATGATATTAGAACTTGTATGTGTGCTCTTTTAAGGTATCAATGGTTACTCATATTGTTTAGTTTTATGTAAAAAAAATGTTTTTCAACTTTGAAAAGCTTGCAATTATCACTAGGAGACGACTGTATATTGATCGGAGACAATAGTTCATATGTCAACAAAATAATCCATAATGCATTATTGGAAAATATAATTAACCATGAATTACCTCGTATTTTGTTTTATGAAAAAAATTTGTATATAAAAAAACATCATCATTGTCTTCAAAGAATTTCTATAATACTAGTGTAGCACCATCCGGACCAGTAAAAATTTATGGACACACCTTTTCGGTTACGCTACAACGATACTCGACCGTATCCCTTCTCCCAGGTGAATCAAACAATGCAGCGGTCATCCTTTTCGGTTACGCTGCAAAGATACTCGACCGTATCCCTTCGCCCAGGTGAATCAAACAATGCAGCGGTCATAAGTGGTACTTTTTCGTACTTGTTTCGACCCATTATAGCCTCAGCTACTTTAGTCTTTCCTTCTCTTACAGTAATGTGAAGGGCGGTGTTACCATGTACGTTATCCTGTAACTCAAGGGCTTCTAGAGGCATACGCTTCAAAAGTTTCTTTAACAAATATACATTGTTTGTATTTTGTAGCTATGAGTATTGCTGTATCTGATGCAATTATTTTTACATCTAATAATAATCTGAACGCTCATTCAATAATGACCCAGCCTCAACCCAATTTTCATCCTTGGCGAGGTTATAGAGTTGTAAGCATCTAGGAAGAGTAAAAATTTCCTCACCATTACCTTCAATGACAGACAATGACAATTGTGTTACATATTTAAAAATAAATGATTTTTTTACTAATCATTCAACCAACATTTGGCAACTCAATTTGGTCAGCCTAAAACAAACCCCATCACAAGCATTATTTGGGTTGTGATATCATGTGCTGCATGACAACGTACATGAGCAGGATAACAATCTAGACGAGCTTAGTGGTGTGGGTTCACTCGAGAATTTGTTGATCCTTAACAATTTCATTAATCTTTCCAACAAAAGAAAGAATAAAATCAGCGGAAAAGCAAATTACCAGGAATAAGAAAAGAAAAAACAGCATAAAAGCATAATCACCGGGAACTATGGGGGAATTATCTGATAGAATTACTGTGACCTCCTCAATTCCCGGCGTATTTTCTAAATCCCGCCAGTCACTAACTCGAGTTCATGGATATCATGGTTATCACCAAATTTAGCATTTTTGTTTATTTTTACTATAAGTATGGTGAAGAGAGCATTTATCACCTCAAATTGTTATTTATTTTGGGCTTGGCAATCCTCTAATTGTTGTTGAGCTTTGGTTTAACACTTGATAAGCCGGCATAATCTTGATTCAATACATTCAATATCGGCTAATGAATTCGGGGAAGACATGTTTTTCTTTTAAAAGAGCTCAACTGCAGGGTGCTCATCAACATCTTCCTCATATTTTACAAATTTAAGTACTTCATTTCCATCCAAATCCATCTTATCCAAACACTGTAAATATTTAATCAACTCAAGAACCCTAGATCAGTAATATTCAATCTTTGTAACAGGACATTCATATAAATCAAGAGACACTAATTTCAAGTTAGAAAGTGGATTTAAATATTTAACAACTTCAATCATATTATTCGATAAATCAAGATCTCTTAATGAAACTAAACCAGCTTTGACAAGAAACTATAAACTACGAACAATCTGATTATCTGATAAATTAAGTTTATAAAGAGTTGTAATAGAAGAAAATCTTTCTATTGAAGAAACAAAAAAAAAGCTATTAAAAGATGTTCGAGTCCTTTAAATTTTTATAGAATATTTTTGATGGAAGATTACTTTCAGAACACTTCACTTCTCCATATAGAGTTAGGTTTTTACTATTGCACGCTCAGTTTGCCGTTCCAGCGTTGTATTTACAGTTTTCTCCGAGAACGCATCCAGAGTTCCCGGTCTAACTTCCATTTCCTAGCAGCACATATAAAGTTGGAGAAGAGAGCAAAAGAGGAAGAATGAATGAGTATTGCATCTAATACGTATTTGTTACTTGATTTTGTAAAATCTACCATAAATTAAGTAAAAGAAATGAAAACATGGAGGGATGGTATGAAAACTTTCTGTGCCACGGCTGAATGGTTGAAAAAACCGTTTTCCTTTATATTAGTTAGATAATAAATACATCCACACACATTCGTTCTTTCTTTTCTTTTAAATTATTAATATTACTAGCATCTTTAAACTTTCGTTTTGCTAACAAGTCCTCGTATTCAATTGATCATAAGAGTAAAATGTACATTTCATTACTAGGTATGGTAATAGGTGGTTATCTTTGAAAACTCAATAAGTTTTTGCTTTAGAAATGAACAAGGACTAAAATAAAGTTTTATAATTGTAATAAACACATTAAAACACATCAATATTTTTAAAAATGTGCTTTGTGCGTACTCAACTGAGCATAAGATTAGCATGTCTATTACTTTATGTTCAAAACCCTTATTTATTATAAAAAAAATGTACACCATGATTATTCAGAAAAAGTTTATATGTCATCATATGTATCATATTTAAATTTAAAATTATATATTATATATATCATTATATCATTCATGTAAAGGTTTACGTGTCATGCATAAAAATTTTCACCATTATACTAAACTCAGGCTCACTATATGCTTTTTAACTGGATCCTTAACAAGTGTTCAAAAAAACCCAGTAAGATATTTTATTTAAGCTAGGGTATGATGACACGGATTTTGGATTGTTTCCATTATTGTTTAATGTTTCTCCTAAATTATTTTATTTCGGTTGTAACTCTTTGTTAGACCAAGTTACTGATTCTCCGTGTATATTCTAACTCTTTGTTACACCAAACTACTGATTCTCGATGTATATTGGCATTTCTATTAAACACGGAAGATTAAAACTAACGAAGTAATATAAATAATAAATTTACTCCACTATAAATGAAACGAAAAAGGAGATTTTTATTGATGTATGAAGTTCTGAACAAAATACACGAAGGGAAGAAGGTTGTTTATAACCACTGTACAAACTAATATGTGGAAGGTAGGTATAGCCACAATCTTCCAAGATTTCACGTACGTGGTGTTTAGTTTGATGCTAACCTATTAGGTGATTATTCTTATCATTTAAGGAAATTTGGGTTGTGTGGGTCACATAGTACATGCGGTTATCCATAAATTCTAGAAGCCGACTTTATAACACTCCCCCTTGGATGACCACCATCCAAAAAACGTCTTCTTGTCAAAACGTTGTCGGGAAAATTTATTGGGACAAAATTTGTTGCCTCGTCAAAACCTTGCCAGAAAAACCCGACTGGGATAAAAGCTGGACGGAATAAAAAGAGTAAAATTCTTGGAGCTTTAAAGTGATGATGGGCGTCATGAGTTTTCTCCCTTTAATGAAACTTCGTCAAGAAAACCATTTAGGAAAAACCTGAGCTTAGAGTGAGGTTGGTCGCTGCCATGAGATACTTCATTCATCAAAATTGCGTTAGGAAAACCACTTGGGGAAAAAAACCTAGATGCTCGTGCCAGGAAAACCACTTGGGAAAAAACATGAGCATCTAAACATTCCCGACGGCGATGAGTATGATGCCTCGTTAAAAACCTCGTCTTGAAAAACCACGTGGGAAAAAACCAGATCAAAGGAAAAGAGTACAATGGACGTCGCCCAATAAAGGTATTGGACACGCATATACTTCCTCGTTAAAACCTTGACAAAGAAAACCACTCGGGAAAAAACCTTGGCGAAGGAAAAAGAGTACAACATGTTTAAGTCCAGCAAAAGATTCTACGAGTTTACTCCCCCTGAAGTATGACTTTGTTAAAGCGGTTGGTGGTGTAAACACTGTACAACTTTTAGGAAATTGTTTTACTATTTGCAGTTTATGGAGGATTGACTGTCAGGTTTTGCGTCGGGTGGTTAGAACATTGCTCGATTGAACCCGCAAAGCATTGGTATGTCAAGGCTGGTTGTAGTATTTTAGTATCAAAACTCAAAAGACGCTTGATTAGATTACTAGAGTCAACTTCGTTAGGTTATATTAGAAAGTCTATAAATATTGAGATATACAAGTATTACTCTGAAGACGTATCGACGGCAACAAAGACATCATCTTTCTACTCGAGGTTAGTAATACAAGAGTTGACTTGTTTCCATTTTTATATCGTTACTTTGAGCCATTTTAATTGAAAACATAACATTTGAAGTTATACACATGAAACTCTTATATTTGAGACTTGGTTATCTTATTATGATTAAAGTGTCAAGGAAGAATATACAATTTGTTTTACAACCTTGGTATATTAAATTACGAAGTCCAACGTTTGTCTCTTGAACTTTTTAATTGCGACATAGACATAATCTTTGTAATTGGTACTAGATTATGTAATAACGAACTTAGGATTGATTTCATGCCTAGAAAAATATGTTTAATTTCATGAGTTTAAGGAAGTAGACTTACGAACTTGTTTCGTAGCTGAAAGAAATCAAATGGATTGGTGGTATGGTTTTTATTGAAGATCTAAGGCAGAACCGATTCCTTCTTATATTGGGAATCATGATAAAACTGATCCGTACTTATGTTGGGAATCATGGTATAATGGATCCTTACCTATATGTAGTGTTAGAGCATAGCTCGGTTGAACCCACCAAGCGTTGGTTTGTCAAGTTTGGTTGTCATATTTTAGAGAATCAAAACTCATTTAAAGAGTCGCTTGATTATATACTAGAGTCAACTTCGTATAGGTTAGCTTGAAAGTATTAGGATATGAAACTTAAAAGTATTACATGAAGAATGTGAAGAAGTATGGAGCTTCAACGACAACATCATCCTTCCTCTTGAGGTTAGTAATATTTTACTTGAACTGTTTCATTCCCTAACGTATCTTTCAAGTCGTGCATATTAAAAACATAACTGCGAAGCTATGTATGATACTCTAGTTAGACATAGTATTAAGAAATACAATACGAGGTTTATTGCTTAACCATTAAACTTTGTATATAATACATCGACATGATCATATGAATGCTATTGTGATTATGTATGGGTATGAGTGAAGATTTCATCCTAGGAAACAATGTTTTACATTCGTTTAAAGGAAGTAAGTTCATAAACTCGTTTTGTGAATCGAAAGGGAAATCGCTAGGCTTATTGGTATTGTTATTCATTGCAAATCTATTTTGAATTACCAATATTTGTGTTTAGTATAACCGCTCATACACTTGTTTATGTATCTTGGTAAAACTATTCACAAGGCCTGACTTATGTATTGTTATGACTTTTATTAGTGAAACCGATCTTAAGTAATCACTCAAGATGGTATGATCGATGCCTTGTAAATAGTAACTTTTTTCTAGCAATTGGGGAACCGATCCTAGTAAGAGGTGCAACAAATTTACAAGAGGGGAATCGATCCTTTTAAGAGGTGCAACACGTTTTTATAGATGGGGGAACCGATCCTATGAACATGTGCAACAAGTTTGTAGTTTTGGGGGAACCGATCCTATGGATGTGCAACCGAATACAGGCAGTTACCATAAGTTGTGGGGAACCGATCCTAGTACCTAGTCAACCGAATTTCGGTAACTAGTGTGACTATGCACAGTATTCACATGGAGGTAGAACCGAACTTGTTTTGGTGGAACCGTGAAACCCATGATTGGTGAGTTGATAGGATAATCAATCACATAGTTCTTGGAATTCAGACGAACCAATTCTAAACTTGTTTGGAAGTGTGGCAAATCGTTTCCAAGATTGTAAGTATGAAAAAGGACTTGCAAAGTAAAGATGTCGACATACTTTGAATATGTGTAGTAACTCTTATCATTAATTGTTCAAAGATATTCCTTAATAGCTAAAGGAGAATCCCATGATCGAAATAAATTGAGAATCTTTTAATTAAGGTTTCTTAGTTTTTATATGCTATTTAATTTCCAGCAATTAAATGCATATCTTTAGAAAATAATTATTAGTAATGTGCATTTACTGATTATAGATTTTTCTATTGGGATTTCGGTCAATTTTTCGACAGTGCATTTCCAGGAGTTATGAAAACCGATTTTGTGTTTATTGCATATCTTTGAGAATATTCGGTTTTGAAAATTCCTTGGTGTCCAAACTTCCTTATCTATAAATACTTAAGTTTGCATTCCTAGCAAACTAATCCTCAGAGCCAGCAAAACTACCTCAGTTGTGTTGTTACTGGTGGATCCGCCTATTCGGAGAGGAAAGTAACCTAATTAGGCGAAATCTCTTACGACCGCTCAGTTTAAAGACTTCTTTGGGATTGAAAAGCTCTATTAGTACCGTTGGTGGGAAACTAGATAATTACTGTTTATTTTTGTTTTCGATTGATTTGATTGGCTAACGGTGGTTGAACTTTGATTGCACCTAGTTTTTTTATGCTTGAAAATCTTCTCTTCTGATATAAGATTCACTCAAACTATATCGAAGTTTCGACGGGGATCTTTAGATTGTTTGTAGATCTAAAGACGTCTTGTGATAATCCAACGTTAACAGACTCTGTTCTGTGTGTGATTGATCACAAGAGATTCAAGTTGATTGTGTGCAGGTGCTGATTGAAGATTAAAGAAGATTTGAAGACAAGAAGACTTTTTGGGTTCATAATCTTTGGTGTTCACAATACTTGTTTCGGCTGGAAAGGGATCCAACTATAATCGGTTTATCCTTGTGATAGATTAGATTGATTAGTTGAGTAGATCGACATCAATACACTTCTTTGTGATTAATTGTATTGAGTGCATAATCTAACAATTACTTCGGTTGTTATTAAGAGATTGATCTAAGGACCTGACAAAGGAGTTTATTGGTTAAATGGAAGAGCCTTTGTCAAACTTATATCACTTTGTTTGAAAAGAGTTGTTACCGAACAGATTTGTTGTTCCTTTACTGTTTGGAATACGAACCAAAGGAATTATTCCAAGTGCGTGACTTACTGCAAGTTGGAGGCGCAGGGATACTGAGGAAACTAGGTTAACTATAGGTTTAGTTGCTTGGTCTCAACTATACGAAGTTGGTTTGATTTTGTATAGTGGCTTAATTCTGAGAGTATTCAATTCTGGACTAGGTCCCGGGGGTTTTCTGCATTTGCGGTTTCCTCGTTAACAAAATCTTGCTGTGTCTTTTACTTTTCTATTTCCGCAATTATAATTGTTTTATTATAATTAGAAGTAAAATACACAAACATTAATTCCTATTTTACTTGATAGACAATCCCTAGAGTTTGGTTAAGTCCGAACCTATTATCAAGTAAACATACTTCGTTGTTGTATTGCCTCGATCTCGTATCCATAGACGATCACACGAAGTGTGAACCGATTAGTTGTTTTGTCTCGACTTAGTCCATAGACAATCACTTTCGGAAAAGGACTTATAGGTGGAAAAGTTTTAGATTGAGGTATATTTGGGTACCCTCGTCTTTTCATGTAGAACTAAGGTAGAACCGATCATTACCTACATTCGGAACTAAGGTAGAACCGATCTCCATAAGCAAAACCAATTTCTACTATCACGTGCACTTTATGGTTTGTGTGATTTTTGGTTTGCAAAGTAGGAAAGTTCAATATGTAAACATAGTGAGTAATTTGAACATGTGCACAAATCTTATACTTTATTGTTCAAAGATATTCCTTGATACTCAAGTTGAGATCCCAAACCGAAATGTTTGAGAATATTTTTGTTTAGATTTTAGAATATACATATGTATTGTTTTTCATGCAAGAAAAACATATCTCCGGAAGATATATTAGTTAAGTGTCTTGTATGCTAGCTAATATTGAGTTGTCCAAGAGGGATTTCGATTATACATTTGGATATTGGTTGAATTAGACAGAACTGAATTTAGGTGGTTTATTGCATATCTTGAGAATATTTTAGGTTATGGAAATTCCTTGGTGTCCAAAATACCTTGGTTTATAAATAGTAAAGTTTTTTCTTCTTACAAACTTATCCTGAGGAAGACACTTCATTTTGTAGTCACTGTTGTGGCCGACTAATAGTTTTACTTGTAATACTATCTTGGAGATGAGAGAAACTTAATTAGGCGAAATCTCTTAAGTCCACTAGTTTAAAGATTTCTTTGGGATCAAGAAGCGTCTACTAGTACCATTTGTGGAAAACTAAAATTGCATTGTTACTTTAGTTTTTTTATTGATTTGATTGACTAATGGTTTGTTAACTCTTGATTGCACCTAGTTTGTTATTCTTGAGAGCCTTCTCTTCTGACATAAGGTCACTCAAACTATGTCAAGGGATTAGGAGTAGTTCGGATATGATTTTAGATCTAATGTTGACTCGTGATCATCTATTGTTAACAACTCTGTTCCATTCATGATCATTCATAAGTTGGAATCAAGTTTGGTTGTACATGTACAGAAGAAGACACTGAAAATTTCAAGACAAGAAGATTTCTTATTGGTTTCGCATCTTTGTGATTTAACTTCGTGCACAAACTTGAACGGCTGGGATCCTACTAGATCTTGTTTATCTTTGATAGAAGATTGATTAACTAGTCGTATTAGATCAGCAAGCAATCATTTTTTGGTATTCTTCAGTATCTGAATCTGATAGTTTATACACCTATATCTAGTTATTTCGATAATCTAGATCCTGGTAGATCTTGCCCAACAAGGGATTTTATTAAATTAAACGAAAGAGCCTTTGCTAAACTCAAAACAAATCTCTGATTTAATTCTTGAGATTGGAAAAGTGGTTACCGAACAGATAAGTCATTTACTGTTTCGGAAGACGATCCAAAGGAGTTGAGTGCTTGAAGTCTTCACACCGTCTGAAGCAACTTAAGATAATGGACTATATCTTAGGATTCAGGTGCATTGGCCAGATTGGTTATATGCGCGGGGATATTGAGGAAGCTAGGTTAGTAGGGGTAGTTTACTTGGTCTCAACTATACAAAGTTGGTAGTGTTCTTCATATAGCAGCTTAATTTCGAGAGTATTCAGAATTAGACTAGGTCCCGGGGTTTTTTTGTATCTGCGGTTTCATCGTTAGCAAAATCTTGTTGTGTCTTTATTTTTACTTTCCGCACTATAATTTGTTCAAGTTATAATTAAAGTAATTATACTTGTACATTAATCACAAATACTTGGGTTGATCCTATAGTTTAAGGATCGGTTCCGGGCTTATACTATATACCAATTGTATACCTTGTTGTCATCATCTTCTTGAAAGTTTCTGTCTATATTAGATCACATAAAGTATTGGACTTATAGGTCAATATCGGAAATATTGTGGTGTATTTGGTACCCTTTTTGTTTTAATTGGTATCAGAGCAAACAAACACGAAAAGATCTAATAATTTGTGTTTGGTGCGATCCAACCTATAAGACATGAGTCAAAGTAAGATTAAGCGAAAGCGAAGACTCAATTAACGTATCACGATAGGTTGTTAAACCACTCTCTGATTCAGAGGTTACAAACAATGATAATGGTTCTATCTCATCTAAATCAAGTTCAGAATGTTCTTCTGATATTATATTGAATGATTCTAAAAGATCTCATGATGAGATAAAACTAAGTTATGTAGGCATGTCCAATATCTCAAACAGAAACCCTTCTAGAAATGATGCAAGTTCTGTGGATATGTTAAACTCCATGCTGGAATAATCCCGTGAAAAATTGCTCACTGATAGCAATCACCTAAGTATGTCTTGTGAGAAAACAAAGATACTTGAAGTTGATTTACAAGCAAAGACTGCCGAATATGAAAGGCTTTGTCAAGATCTCGAAAAATTAAGGGAAAATGATTCTCAATAAATCCAGAGTCTTGAAGACAAAGTAAGTGCTAGTCTTTCTCGAGCATAAATGTTAGAGAAAGATATTGATGCTGCTCTTGAAAAGGTATATTTGTTGGAAAAGAAACTTGTTGAATCTGAAGCAAGGATTAACTCTCAACAAGTAAGTATTGAAGAGAAAGAAGGTGCATATCTCTCTCAAGAAAAACGCCTTGAGGCTGATCTAACTGGTGCTCTTGATAAAATCCAGATGTTAAAAGAGGACTTGAAAAAGTTCAATGTTAGAAGCAAGTAGAAATCATCATGATACACGAAGATTGGGATATAAGGGAGTAGATGCTTTAAATACTAGCAAAGAGGTAAAATTTGTCAAAGCTATAAATTCTTCTCAACCAGAGGCTTCCACTGATGACAAAGATGCTCCTATTTCTTATAAAGAAGAAAAGTTTGCCAAGCTTAAGAATCATATTCAACCAAATTCTTCAAGTGCGGCTATCAAAGAAAACACTCTGCTAATGTCAAGAAAACAACGCCTTTAAATAAAGACGAGAAGAATAAAACTCATTGAGCTCCAATGCAAGTGGATCCACAAAAAGGTAACATTAAAACTCACATTTCTTATGTTACTAAGCATTGTTATTATTATGGTAATAAAGGACACTTGGAATGGGGATGCAAAGTTCGTAAGATGCAAGATGCACTTTCTTTTGTATCAAACGAGTTGGCTAAGTTTTCTCCCATTCAGAACTCAGATCGCTATTGTCCAAAGTTCAGGAAAAATAATTATTATAATGAAAGTTCAAGTTTTGCCTATCGCTCGACAAGGTCATCTCATAAAAGACCTGATAATAGAAAGAGAGATGATTTTGTAAATTATGCAAAGACAAGAGTTGATGTTCCAACTTGGAGAAAGGTTGTTTCTCAAGGTATACAAAAGAGCGATCGTCCTAATGGTATGAGGGAAAAAGCAGTTATTGTGAAACCCATCTATAAATGGTTCTGATAGACGCATTTATGTGTCTAATATGTCTCAATTGTATATATTGTTAGTGCTCGATTTTGTATTTATTTTGTTATTTTATGTCTTTGTAGGTATTTATAGAGAAATAAGCTCTTGCGGCGAAATTGGTTCGAAAAGTGGTGTTTTACACCCCATTTTGGGAATGTACTAAAGGGACACCGGAACTAGATAAGGGGGAGGTCATCTTCTCTTCATTTGAATTCTCAGTTTTGGCGGGAGTTCGTGCAGTCACCTGGA
>JAJJMB010015449.1:1920724-1935557 GCA_023531105.1 Papaver atlanticum | reverse complement strand
TCATTCATTCATGTGTAATAGTGGAATCTAGTGTCTTGGTTATTTTCCTTCTTGAAATAAAATTTGGAATTAGTTTTTTTCATTTTTAGTTTAAATAAGTTTAGAATTAATTGCTTTCACAAGTCTCAACGAACCTTTTACTACAACAAAATTGAAAACACATCAGGTTCCCGGAGACTACCATGCAAGTAACCAAAGGGAAACTAGTAGTCTGTCACAAGAATGACACTCAAATGTTTATTGTTGATAATAATTTTTAATGTCTTGTCGATAGACTTAAGAAATACCCCATGATGTATAAAGTCTCTTGTGCGAATAAACGTTATGATAATGACACTCTTTATGACAAGTTAACGAATAAAAACAAGAGAAGGAACAAGAGAAATCAAACCAAGCAAGAGGTCAAGAATGACGATTCTGTCTTAGTCACCTGTGACGAACAAGATAACGCTCAACTCAGCATAACCTATTTGTATTGGAATGTGCATGCTCACCTTTGTGCTCAATCATATGGAAGGTGATGAATCACATGAAACAGAGCACACGATCTCTCGATCATTATATGACTGTTCAACATCTTCAGGGATATTTTTCTCTTCTTTGCTCATACATTCTCTATCCATAATTGATTATTTGATATAAATGGTAATTATGACTTTATGATGTTAAATTCCACAGGTTGTATATGTGTAGCTCTTGGTCAGACGATTAAAGCGAGCAAAAAATTACTCAATTCGGACATCGTATGCAAAAGTTATGCCTAAAACAAATTTTTGCGTGTGGATCTGTGTTGGAGATTTCTTCTAGGATTGGTCCCGGAATAGATCCATAGTCGAAGGAGTGTAAAACTGTTTTGCCTATAACTTCTTCGTCTGAACTCGGAATTATCTCGTTCTTTTTGTGTTGGTTTCGTATTTTCATTTCCTACAAGATTGAAGTAATTACAATACTTGATTTTATGTTGAATATTTATGGTGTATAGCACTTGAGTTTATGAGATAAACAGTTGTATTTTAGTCTCATATATGGATTCTCCCTCTTATGGTTAATGACTTTTGAGTATAGCCGATCTTCGGATCATATCCTAGTGATTGCTATATCAAAATCATAAGAAATTTGTTATGGTTCAGCTCATATGTAAGTCACATACACCAATGTTTATTTATATTTTATAAGCTAAATATTTGGTATACATATGAGTGCTTTCTATTATGAGATAAAGTTTTCTGTTTTTATTAAATTTAAGTTTCGATCTCATATTGGTTATCTCTTATGATTTTGTGACTTTTTGATTTAGCAGATTACGGATTTAACCTATTGGGTTGCTTTATCAAATAATCATAAGTGTATTGACTGAAATCATGTGTGAAGTCACGACCATACTGTTATCAATTTATGTTTCATAAGTTGCGTATTTAGTATACATACGAGTTTCGGTTTTAGGTTTTTACTATTGGCACATAATAGCTAAGACCTTATATCGACCTTTCTCTGGTAGAGATTGTCTCATTTGTTAATTTTTTGTCTTGCAGGGAATAACAACACACAAGGGGAGAGTTCTACTTTATACTGGTACTTAAAAGTCATATCTTTGTGGGGTGAGTGGTTGTAGAAACCGAGGGAACAATTTTGATAATCTCTTCCTGATATGAAAACTTAATCGGTTCGGATCTTAGTTTGTCATATCGAAAAACGAGGTAACGATTTTTTTATGATTTGTTAATCGTTTTCCTGTTAAGAAAAGCTGATTTTAATTGCCTATTCTTGCCTTTTCTTAAGGAAATACAATACAATTGTTATGATACAATTAGTTCCATTTAAGAAAAACTAAGTCAACTCTGATTTTTGTTTTTGCATAATAAAAGGAGGTTCAATTGCTTTAGTCCAATTGATTCTTGATAAGAAAAACTATGTTAATCCTGGTCATAGTTTCGACTTATCAAAACAAGGTACAATAATTCAAGTCTAATCAATTCCTTGATAAGAAAACTAGTTATCTAACCTAGTTTTGTCTTGTCTAAATGGTGTGCAAATATTTATGAATAATTGGATCTTGATAAGTAACTATTTAATTCTGATCTTAGTCAGACTTATCAAATCAAAGGGAAAATTGCTTCAGACAATTGTTTCCTTGGTAAGAGTCGAGCGAATTACTTTTGTGGTTTTGCTTTGAAATGCTTATCTAAAATGGTATGTTAAACCTCTGTGTTTAACTCTTTTAAGTTAAAAAGGCAGGGGTACCAAGTACACCACCAACTTTTCGTTCGACAACCTGCAAGTACACCAGCTCAATGATTCTTGACAATATGTATGCAAAGCTTATATCTCTATCTCTTCTCAATTGGTATGTATGTAGACAAGGAGTCCGTGAACCTGATTTTTAAGAAGAGTACTTGGACGATCTCAAAAATCACTATCCAAGATCAATTTAGTCATATCCAAATAACTAATCGGAATTCCGCTAAGTAATAAAATTTGTTATCTATCTTTCAGGATACGAATTCTACAAGAAACGAGTCTCGTAATCGATCATAATTAGATGGATGTATCTACTAATATTGAATATGTACAACATGCGTAATACAATTATAAAGATAAATAATATAATACGGAAACGGAAAAACACAAGACATCAGTAGTTTTCCTAACGAGGAAACCGCAACTGCAGAAAAACCCAGGACCTCGTCCAAATTTGAACTCCAAACTGTATTAAGCCGCTGCAAACACTAGCATATTATCATACTTCGGACTGGAATGTAGTTGAGACCGAATCCACCCTCCAAGCGATTTAGTTACAGTCGCGCTCATTACGTCTCTTGAACCTTGTAAGGCTCTACGCAGTTGATTCCGTTAGATGACGTCCTTTACATCTTAAGAGTTGCCTAAACCTCAGTGAATACTTTTGATACAGATCTGCCTCTAACAGATAAACCTATTTGATTTCCATTTATATGAAAGATCAAGGCTTGGAAATCTATTTGCAATAGACAAAGCTAGAAAACCCCATAATCCGGAACACTTACACTCACTTGGATAAGAAACTTGGATATTTTACCACCTCTCAAGAACAATCTTCAAAAAATCACTTAAGAACAATTTTCAGATATCTATTTTGAGTAATCATAAAGTTTGAGACGAAGAGAACTTTGTGATTTCTTTTTGAAAAGACGAGGGTACCCAAATATACCTCAATCTAAATCTTTTCCACCTATAAGTCCTTTCTCAGAAATTGATTGTTTATGGACTTAGTCGAGACAATACAACTAATCGGTTCATACTTCGTGTGATCGTCTATGGATACGAGATTGAGATAATACAACAACAAGATAATTTGCGTGATTGACTATGGATACAAGATCTATACAATACAACAACGAAGTATGTTTACTTGATAATCGGTTCGGACTTAACCAAACACAATAGGATTGTTATCAAGCAAATAGGAATTAACGTTTGTGTATTTTACTTCTAATTATAATAAAACAATTACAATTGCAGAAATAGAAATAGAAAAGTAAAAGACACAGCAAGATTTTATTAACGAGGAAACCGCAAATGCATAAAAACCCCGGGACCTAGTCCTGAATTGAATACTCTCAAAATTAAGCCACTATACAAAATCTAAACCAACTTCGTATAGTTGAGACCAAGCAACTAAACCTATAGTTCACCTAGTTCCCTCAGTATCCCTGCGCCTCCAACTTGTAATAAGTCACGCACTTGGAACAATTCCTTTGGTTCGTATTTCAAACAGTAAAGGAACAACAAATCTGTTTGGTAACAACTCTTTTCAAACAACGTGATATGAGTTTGACAAAAGGCTCTTCCGTTTATCCCAATAAACTCCTTTGTCATGTTCTTAGATCTGTCTCTCAACAACTATCAAAGTAATTATCTAGACTTATGCAATCAATACTCTTAATCACAAAGAATTGTATTGATGTCGATCTACTCAACTAATCAATCAAGGTTATCACAAAGATAAACCGATTATATTTGGATCCCCACCCCAGCCGATCAAATTTTGTGCACACCAAAGATTATGAACTCAAATAAGAAATCTTCTTTGTCTTCAAATCTTCTTAGATCTTCAATAAACACATGCACACAAATAACTTGAATCTCTTGTGATCAATCACACACAGAACGGATTCTGTTAACGATGGATTATCACAAGACGTATTTAGATCTACAAAAAGTTCTAAAGATCCCCATCGACACTTCGATCTAGTTTGAGTGAATCTTATATCAGAAGAAAAGATTCCCAAGCATAAACAAACTAGGTGCAATCAAAGTTCAACAAACGTTAGTCAATCAAATCAATCGAAAACTAATAATAAACTGCAATTATCTAGTTTCCCACGATCGGTACTAATAGAGCTTCTCAATCCCAAAGAAGTCTTTAAACCGAGCGGCCGTAAGAGATTTCGCCTAATTAGGTTACTTTCCTCTCCGAATAGATGGCTCCACTAGTAATAACACAACTAGGTAGTTTTGCTGGCTTTGAGGATTAGTTTGCTTGAAATGCAAACTTCAATATTTATAGACCAAGGAAGTTTGGACACCAAGGAATTTCCAAAACCGAATATTCTCAAAGATATGCAATAAACGCCAAATCGGTTTTCATAATTCCTGGAAATGCTCTGTCCAAATATTGACCAAAATCTCAGTAGAAAATCTCAAATTAGTAAATGCACATTACTTATTTTTATTTTCTAAAGATGTGCATTTAATTGCTAGAAATTAAAAGCATATAAAAACTAAAAACCTTAATTAAAAGATTCTCAATTTATTTCGATCTGGTATTCTCCTTTAGCTATTAAGGAATATCTTTGAACAATAAAAGATAAGAGTTACCGCACATGTTCAAAGTATGACGACATCTTTACTTTGTAAATCCTTTTTCATATTTACAATTTTGGAACCGATTTGCCACACTTCCAAACAAGTTTAGAATTGGTTCATCTGACTTCCAAGAACTATGTGATTGATTATCCTATCAAATCACCAATCATGGGTTTCACGGTTCTACCAAAACAAGTTTCGGTTCTACTTCCATGTGGGTACTAGAATTAGTCACGCTAGTTACCAAAAGTTGGTTGACTAGGTGCTAGGATTGGTTACCACATATTTATGGTATAAACTTGTATTCGGTTGAACAAGTCATAGGATCGGTTCCCCAATTACTACAAACTTGTTGTACCTCTTACAAGGATCGATTCCCTCTTGTGATCGGTTGCACCTCTTACTAGGATCGGTTCCCCAATGTCTAGAGTTGTTCATACCAATTACAATAAATCAATCATACCATCTCAGGTGATTACTTAAGATCGGTTTCACTAATAAAAGTCATACCAATACAAAAGTCAGGCATTGTGAATAGTTTTACCAAGATACATAAACAAGTTATGAGCGGTTATATTAAACACACATATTGGTAATCCAAAGATTTGCAATGAATAACAATACAAATAAGCCTAGCGATTTCCCTTTCGATTCACAAAACAAGTTTATGAATGTACTTCCTTTAAACGAATGTAAACATTATTTCCTAGGACGAAATCTTCACCCATACCCATACATAATCATAATAGCATTCATACGATTATGTCGATGTCTTATATACGAAGTTCAAAAGATAGATGTTATACTTCGTATTGTAATTCCTTAATACTATGTCTAACTAGAGTATAATCATTCACAGCTTCGCAATTATGTTTTTAATATGCATGACCTGAAAGATACATTAGGAATGAAATAGTTCAAGTCAAATATTACTAACCTCAAGTGGAAGGATGATGTCGTCGTTGTAGTTCTTTACTTCTTCTTATTTTTCAAGTCTTCACGTAATACTTGTAATTCTCGTATCCTAGTAACTTTCTAGCTAACCTATACGAATTTGACTCTAGTAAATAATCAAGCAACTCTTTAAATGAGTTTTGATTCACTAAAATATGACAACCAAACTTGACATACCAACGCTTGGTGGGTTCAACCGAGCTATGCTCTAACACTTTCTATCTTGCCTGAAAGAGATTACGAGAACCTCGATAACAGAAAAATAAGATCAGGATACATGAACTATCAAGGTATAGATAGTCAGAACTGACTTCACGAATCCCTAAAATCAAGTCTTTCAATCATAGACCTTGTTATGCTTCTCATAGGAAACCTAGGTCAATATAGGACGACTCCGGCAAGCAACTACGACACAAATTATCAGGGATTGAATTCCCAGAAGAGCATCTCTATTTATATATTTTCAAGACTAAGGGTTGCTTAGAATTCTAGCTAAGATAACTTGAGAATCAAGCAAACACTTTTTATGTTTAGATAAAACTCTAATTAGGGTTTCCATTAAAACATGTGAGAAATAGTCTTAAAAATACAATTTAAGAATATACGCAGTTGTCCCGTTACAGAACCATGTAAAAATGATTGTTCGGTTAGGCAAACATGTCATATGAACAATAAGAAAATTGATGTTCATCAAAACACTTAAGAATTTAATCATGATGAACTATAGATGGTGAAATTTGGATAAAGGGCAAAAGTGTCATTTCAACCCTATAGGCAGAATTCAACTCTCACGGGAGAGATTAAGCCCTTGGCCCTCAAGGAATCCTTAGCCACGATTTCTAGTATACGTCCCCACGAGACACTGCTGGTCGTGATGCCGTGACTCCTAGCGCACATCCTCGACGAGATACTGCTGGTCACGTAGGTTCTGTGGAGCGTAAAACGTCCCCTGCGGACTTATGACCCAGAGCGGAGATATGAATATCTCCTGTAAGTACGACTCACCCTATTTGAGAATAAGGAATGATTCGTAGTACATCATCGCGAGATACACTGGTCATGTCTGCTCTAGGCTCTGACTCGACTTACTGAGGTTTCCGAATAACTCCTAGGACATCCCCGCGAGATACGCTGGTTATTTTGCCTTCGGTCCCTTTCGACAGACTCCTAGAACATCCTTTCGAGATACACTGGTCTTGTTGGCCCATCATATGGACACACAGTTGATTCCTAGCACATCTCTATAAGATACGCTGGTCAAATACAAGTGAGCCAAAGTCTCGCAGAGACATTAATCGGGCGTACAAAACCCCTTTCTCTCTCTTCAAGACAAGTCCTAGCTGACCACAGAGATATTCTGATCCGTCTGCAGAAATCTCGGGAGAGATTCAAATCTCTCTGCAAAATCTCGGAGAGATTCAAATCTCTTTGTAAAATCTAAGAGAGATTCAAATCTCTTGGGAAATCTCCAATAAGGCTGAATATTTCCCATGGTAGGCACGAGCCTCACATAGGAATAAAGTCTCCTCTCCACATGAATTCTAAGGCATCTCATGCCTTTTCACGTGACTCATCCTAGTCGTTCTTACAAATCGGATAATATCTCTCTATCTCGGCCAACTCGGCTAAAGAGAACATTTCTTTCTCTCTACATGTCATTACGAAGGATGACTCAGCTTCACACAAATGGGGGGATAACAATTAGGATTTTTGTCTGGCGGTCTACGGCACGTGTGAGAAATACCCGGCTTATTTCTCACCGCGGAAGAGAGTAAAGGTAGTGGAATAATGAGATAAACTCAACATAGCTTATCTCTATCTATTCCTGAAGAGGCGGGAGAATTGCTCTGCACGGCACGGAAAGCAATCCTTATCTTCACCGACCTAAGATTAGATAATTCAACTATAAATAGGTCCTCTATTTTTTCAAGCTACGATCATCTTTCTCATAACCCCTCAGAGCAATTCTTCTTCAAACCCTAGAATTCTCTGATCTCTCTCTTCATCTGCTTCCCTCCCTAAGACCATCCCTAAATCTCTTCCCTGTGACTGAAGCAGCCTTTGAACGGCCACTGTGCGTGGTTTAGGAGAAGACTGTTCGTGCTCAACCTCCCGTAACTCACTTTCAGAAACCCTAGAATCCCACTTCTAACCTCTCTCAGATTTTAGGTAACTACATTTTGGCGACCACAGTGGGAGGTTGTCCACTCAGTCACAGTTCCAAATCAATCCCAGATCGTATTTATCAATCTTAATCATGGTCACTACCAGGGGAAAGGAAGTCGAGATTTCAAAGAAGAACGATATTATTGCCAGCACTGTTGGGACTAACACAAACACTGAGCGTCCTGTTGTTACAGAACGTCCTAATATTGGTCCCGCTGTTACTGAACAACCTGTTGTTACAGAACGTTCTAATGTTGGTCCCGTTGTTACTGAACGTCCTAATATTGGTACTACTGGTAGTAATATTGGTAGCAAGCGTCCTGGTAATTCTAATATGACTAATTCAAGTACTAAGCGTCCTGTTACTAGCATCGAGCGCCCTGTCGAAACCACCCAAACAGATCCACCGACTTTGGAAAGCCTGGCTAAAAATAAGGAACAACTTTATGAAGCTCATAAGAATATAGGGGAAACTCAAATCGCAATATTAGATAGTTTGAAAACTCTGATCGAGAAGTCAGCAATCCTTGATTCTTCGCGAGGGCAGTTTCGTCCTTACCAGCATAGAGAACCTGAGTCTTCCAGAAATAATGATAGCAGAAGCCCGTGTACACCAATCCCTATTTGTGACCACGTCAACTACCATACTAGTGATACTCGTGAGCCCCGGAAAGACAAACAGTCGCCTGAATATTTAACCCTGGCAGATCTGGAGAGGTTGCTGAATGCTCGAGAAAGAGACAGAGAGAATGCTGATCTGCTACATAGTCATCGTCCTCCTTACCCAGCCGAAATACGACGTATCCCTCTTCTTAGGGGATATACGTCTCTGTCGTTCACACTATACAATGGAGTTGGAAACGCTCGTGAGCATGTGTCTCGATTTATTGAAGCACTGGGAGAACATGAGATAAATCATGTCGTACGGATAAAAGAATTTTCAAAGTCTCAAACTGGAAGAGCTTATACGTGGTACAACAATTTAGCACCAGACAGTGTTGCTAACTGGAATCAGATGGTGGATATCTTTTATAAGAAATACTTTTTTTTCTCTAAACATACTACTCTGTCTGATCTGGGAAGAATAATTCAAAGAGCTAATGAGCATCCCAATGATTTTGTGTTAAGATTTAGATCTTAGGCTTTGGACTGCCATGACCCGAATGCAACAGAATCTCATCTCGTCGAAGTATGCATCAACAACCTGCTTCATATGTATCGAGCCCTTCTTGATAATCTCGGTTTACATACCTTTTTGAAACTCCATGATGCTGCAAAGTGATCTGCTTCGTCAGCACCCGCGCTACTAGAGAAACCAAAGATGACCAAAATAGAAGATGAACATCAAGTCGATCCAGGATGGGAAAGCGTTCATCTGAGAAATGTTTCGATTTGCATCACTCAGCTGTGGTCACTGAAGTAAGTAAGAGGAAGGGACAACACCAAGATGCCAGCCCTTCGAAATGCCCATCTTATGATCACAACAACGTCAAGGGGCCACCAGATTTTCCATGCAAGTATGAGGAAGTACTAGAGTTATTGGATGTGTGGATCCGGGATGAAGCAATCAAACTTCCCTCTATACAAAGAGAGCCAACGGCTGAAGCTATAGCCAATCCAAAGTATTGTCATTTTCATAGGTTCGTTGGTCATCCAACTAGAGAGTGCAAAGCCTTGAAATGGATTTTCAAAGAAAAGATTGAGGCTGGAGAGCTTATACTGGATGACAGAGAGGGTGTACATAAGAATCCTCTACCTCAACACCAAATTAGAAGTATCTCTGATGATGAGAAACCAGTCGAAGAAGTAACGGCCTCACTAATACATGGTATATGCGAACTCCTTCATTTTTCTAAGAAATAACGAAAATAGGTTTTCGATGTTGTGAGTCGTATTTCACTGGGGACTCTTGCCTCACCGTCCGAAGATGTTCAAGTTTCATTTGCAATGAAAGCTGCTGTACAATACATTAGCTTCACGACCAAGGACATGATGATGGAGGAAGGACATAACCGTGTTATATATGTCCCAGCATTTCTTGGAAGAAAAGAATTTAAGCGTGCCCTGGTAGACACTGGAGCCTCGGTTAATATATCATTCCTTTACAAATATTGCAGGAGGCTGGAATCCATCGGGATCTGATTGACCGTGATTAGTGACTTTGAGGGGAATACTAATAATACCTACGGACATGTTGAACTCGATCTCCAAGTTGGGCCGATCCAGGCCAAGGTGAAATTCTATGTTATCGAAAAGACTCCGGGTTACCACATGATTCTGGGACGTCCATGGCTTTATGAAAACTAGGTTATACCCTCGACCTATCATCAGTGCATCAAGGAAGTTCATGAAGGGAAGATTGTTCAGATTGTGGCATTGCCTTCGCCTTATGTTCTGGCTAGTGAGATAATTATCCCTAGTAGGATCCCAGACCCTCCTAGCCGAATTTACAACACTCCTCTCCATACATGGGCATCTATTCAAGAAGCTGATCGTCTTCCATCCCCGACGCCTCTCAAAGAAGTTTTTAAGAATCAGAAGAAAATGGTTTCGTTCAAGAGGATCAACGCTCCGGTTACTAGAACTTTGAGTCATTCAAGTCACAAGAAGGGCAGCTTCACGCAGGAATATGATCCTAAGGGAAGGATTCTTTACTCGCGTCGTTACTAAACCTAGTCAGATGGTGAGTCTCTCTTTTGGAAATAGTCAAGTTGTTCAACTCGGAAGATGATATTTATTAAACTCCATGGATGAAACGTCCCGACTGGGGACTAAACGGAATTCGGGCTCGGGAAACGAGTCTACAAACTACCTAGTAGGACGCGTTTTATTAGGAATTTTGTTGCAATTAGTGGTTGGTTAGATTTCCTTTCGATATGTATTTCTTTCTTTCAATCAATAAATTGTGTGCCAAACACCGTGCACTCAAATCTTTTAGAAAATCTTATATCCAAAATTCAAAACCTAAAGAAATAACAATAAGAAAGCCAAACCACTATTAGAAAACTTGTCTCTCAAATCACTCAACAAAAAACTAGCCGACCTAAAGAAAACCGTCCAAAACCAGCTTTTCTCATTGGGAAAAGATTTTTTTCTTCCTGTTCAGTTCATGCACCTTGATTTCTGCATCTCGCGTCATTTGCTTTGCATGCTCCACCTCCTCGGCTACCATTTTATCCTCAAGGGTAAGAGCATCTTTTGAAAAACGAGGGCCAGAGTGCAACAACTTTTCAAATTCGGCTTGGATATTGTTAAGCTATTCTCGGATCCATTTCACGTTGAAGCGAAGATTTTCACCAGTGGTCACGAGCTTCTCAAGATCTATAAAGTAACCAGAAGGGATGTTGTTCAGAGTCAAGTCTTGTATGGCATCAAGGGTCTCCAGCAAGTCGTTAACTATTTCGATCATAGGATGAACAACATCAGTTATTATCCCCATTGTAGCAATGTGGCCATATCTTTGCCAAATCGACCGATACAGTTCGGCATATTTGGTAGTAACACCGACTCCCCCTACAAGTATTTCATTAGAATTCAGTATTGCACTAGGGCCAACAAAATCAAGACCTGCGGTAGGATATTCAACGATATTCGATGGTTGTGTTTCGTCTCTTCGGGTTTCTTCGACGCGAGAATCACCGGAAGTCTGGGACTGATGGGTGGATGAAGCATCGTCAAGATAGGATGTTTATATTTTATTTCTAGTAAGTGCATCTTGAGTCATTCCCACGTCATGAGTCTACAAAAGAAGATGGAATCAAACTAGGTATATTGAGATATGAAAGTAAAAAAAGGCAAATTTAGGTTTGGAGACTGAATTTGTTTCACATGTGGGATTAGGGTTCACGGAGACCAAAGCCACGTCTTATACTAATATAAGGGAAGTTAATGAAGTCATAATACCCCAGGAGGCATACTCAAGGCGGTCACAACATGCAAAGGATCAAGGAATGTGGGAATCCTCTTACAATTAGGATTGTTGTACACTGCCATGAGAAAACGTGCTAACTGACGAAAATTCGTAAGGAATTTTGGGGTACTGTCTTGAGAAAATATGTTTATCTATGTCTATGCTAAAACATATCCAAAGGGAGCCTCAAACGAACAAGCTATCTAGGAGATGTGGTCCAAATATCTAAGTAAGCGCAATTTGAAATGCTTCTGAAATTCTATACGGGATTCCTGATGACAAAAGTACGTGACTGGTTGACTGAAATAAACAACTCGTAATTAGGTCATTCTTTTTATGTTGAAAAGTTAATTCTTTTCTATTTTCAAATTGGGGTTGGGAGATCAAATCCGACATTGTATGAAGATTCTACAGTCCATTCTATGCAAGTTTATTGAATCTGAAAATTTCTAACGAATACTCAAATATTGTTTTTACTCGGTCAATAAAAATAAAATAAAATAAGCAAAACAATGTACAAAGCAGATTAGGCCATGCCCTTCAAACTAGCCGCGAGGCCATTTAAAAGGACTCGGCCTATTTAAAATGAAAATAAACCTCACCAGGCCATTCAATTGCTCGTATGAACAATGGCCTTCCCTCATAAAACTCGAAAATATCCTCAACCAACAAACATGCTTGTTTGGCCAAGGAATCTGCAGTAAAATTAACTTCTCTATAGCTATGAATGTAGCGGATGCTACTATAAGACGCACGCGCCATTCTCCACTTCTGAGCCAAGTCCCAAGGAACTTTTTTTTTTTTAAAGCTTGGATGCAACTCATCGAATCATACCTAATGCAAATCTTAGGCACATTCCATCTTTTTGTAATCATCAGGCCATAAATAACAGCACAAACTTCCGCATAAAAATTTGACCTCCAGCCGAGGCCAACACATAAAGCTCCAAGCATCCGTGAATTAAAATCTCTAAAAAAAACTCCCGCACTAGCTTGGTATGGATTCCCTAAAGAAGCTCCATCACAACATATCATAATTTCCCCAACTTCAGGTGGCGACCAGGAAACTTCAATTGGCGTTGATATTGTACATGATCTATGTTCCACTTTGAAGTAATTCAAGATGCGCAAATCCTCCAGAGTGTTGAACATAAATCCCTCCAATCTAATTGAGTTGTCGCGAATTACCTGATAGAATCGTCCTTTGAAGCTAAGCTAATTGACCACAACACCTTCAAAATGAGTTTTATTACGCAATTTCCATAATTCTGTGGTGATTGCCAGGTTAGCAACTAGCCACAGGTCTTTGATCATCCTACTGCGTCCTTTGGCAGCCTTGTAAGAGGCCAACAAGTCTTCGCTTGGCCGTAAATAAAAAATTCCAGCAACCCAAGCCCAAATTCTTTTAGCAAAACGGCAATGCCAAACAATGTGGCTGACAGATTCTGAAGCCTTCTTACAAATGCTACATCGAGTTGGCATAAGCCTTCCAGTCTTATTAATCATATTATCTTCTGAGGCGCAACATTCCTTTCTCCAAATATTCCAATATTGTACACCCAAAGTTGGATGAATAATGGAACGAGAAAATAACATTGCGGTTGGTTGAACTTCAAAGGATGTTCTAATTGCAGCCTTGACAGACTTACCAGAAAAAACACCTTTGTTGTCCAAATCCCAAACATTGTAATCCTCTCCACCGGCAATGATTGACAAGTTATCAGCATCAATATTACACCTAACCATCAAAGCACGAGTTTTAGGTGGAATCACCCAAACTCCCTCAACAATAAGATCGCTTACCTTGGACTTAATATCATTTGGTCCCAAAGAAGTAATCCGTAATCTCTTCGCAATCGAAAAGTCACCACACCAATTATCAAAAAATAGGGAAGTATTCGAGCCATCACCAATAATCGAGCGTGTATGCCTTTGCAATAAATTATAAACCCACATAATTCCAAGGAACACAGTAGATCCCAATTTGTAATCAATCAAATTTCCATTGATTTTGAAGTACTTAGTGAAAAGACAAGGGTACCCAAAATACCTCAATCTAAAACTTTTCCACCTATAAGTCCTTTCTCTGAAAGTGATTGTCTATGGACTGAGTCGAGACAATACAACGAATTGGTTCACACTTCGTGTGATCATCTATGGATACGAGATAGAGACAATACGACAACGAAGTATGATTACTTGATAATAGGTTCGGACTTAACCAAACACTATAGTAGTGTTATCAAGTAATTAGGAATTAACGTTTGTGTATTTTACTTCTAATTATAATAAAAACAATTATAATTGCGGAAATAGAAAAGTAAAAGACACAGCAAGATTTTGTTAACGAGGAAACCGCAAATGCAGAAAACCCCGGGACCTTGTCCATAATTGAATACTCTCAGAATTAAGCCGCTATACAAAATCAAACCAACTTCGTATAGTTGAGACCAAGCAACTAAACCTATATTTCACCTAGTTCCCTCAGTATCCCTGCGCCTCCAACTTGTAATAACTCACGCACTTGGAACAATTCCTTTGGTTCGTATTCCAAACAGTAAAGGAACAAAAAATCTGTTCGTTAACAACTCTTTTCAAACAACGTGATATGAGTTTGACAAAGAATCTTCCGGTTTAACAAATAACCTCCTTTGTCGGGTTCGAGATCTATCTAGAAATTACAACTACCAAAGTAGTTGGGTTTAGATTTTGCAATCAATACTCTTAGTCATAAATACAATATATTGATGCTTATCTGCACAACTAATCAATCAAGGTTATCACAAAGATAAACCGATTATAGTTGAATCCCTCCAGCCGATCAAGTTTTATGCACACAAAAGATTAGGAACCCAAATATCTTCTTTGTCTTCAAATCTTCTTAGATCTTCAATAAACACCTGCACACAATCAACTTGAATCTCTTGTGATCAATCACACACAGAACGGAGTCTGTTAA